>CM028343.1:46118474-46365452 GCA_016618105.1 Dendrobium huoshanense | reverse complement strand
CCTCTATTCACTAAATTATAAATGTTTATTTATGTTATTCAAAATAGGGGAATTCAGGTAAGGTAGAATTAGGTGTGACTGAGATATCGATAAATGGGGCTCTTTCTATCCCTACTACTTCATAGAACCTCTTTCTTGGATCTGACTTAAAGTCATTATAAGGAAGAGAAAAGGCAGAGTTAGGTAAGAGGGAGTAAGATGAGATAAATTTATGGAAAATTTTGCCTTCAAAGGATGAAGTCTTGATGGGGCAAAACCACCCAAATGTTCTTTCATCATTTAACCTGATGAAGCCTTGGCAAATAGATCTTACAACATATTTGAAGGTAAGCAAAAAAGAAGGCCTTTTAACACCCTAAGCATGCGACCATAATAGAAGACTTCAAATATATGAATTGGTTCATTCATATTGACTTACGATAGAAGACTTACAATATACATGAAATAAGTCTTGTAATTTCTCAAAGTACACAATTAAAGAATAGATCTTACAATATACAAAACAATCAAATCGTATAGAGGGTTTAAAAAATAATATAACAAATTAGCTTTTATTTGTCATCTATGAGTTGATAGGGGTTGTTTATGACATTTAAGGATTATGGGGGTGTGGAAGAGGGATGGAAGATTGATGTTGAAGTTATGAGTTGCAAAGCAAGGCAGCCTTGGAGAGACTGAAACTTAAACCTATCTATTCTATTTGGGAACTTTTGTGATAAGGAATAAGGATGAAGAAAAGGTTAGAAACTTCTATTTATAGTTTTTTAATGATGTAAACATGTGAAATGAAGTTGATGGTGAGTTGGTAAAGTCGGTTGAGTGGTATGAAAGTAGTTCCTTCAAGATTAGGTCAAAGGGATTCGAGTATAAACTCTTTAAATATTTTGACAATGTCAGGCTTTGAGTGAAATTTGGAGTCTTGAAGGATAATTGGAAAGGATGGAAATGGTGTCAATAAGTTCGTAGAAGAGGAGATTAAGTTGCGTTAAGCATTGGGGGCAAACGAAGGTAAGTGGTGTTGGTTAACTAGCAATCTCACCAATAAATGACAATGGTTTGCCACTAACCCTTAAAAAGAATAAGTAAACTAAATTAGTTTAATAATTTACTAAAGATATATCTCACCATAGAAACAAGGTTATTCATAGCCATTGAAATCTTACCTAAGAAGAAAAAAAAAATGAAATATATGGAAAAGAAGGTAAACTTTATAATACAAATTAACCAAATTTAGTGCTTCATAATTAATATTCAAAACATAAAATTTTAAAACATGGTATTCTTGAGAAAAAATTATAATTTATGATTCAAAATTAATACACTGAATTGGCCTTAGGGGCTAGTGCGTTAAGCATCATTCTTTCTTGAGTTATTTTGATCATTGGTTTGCAATTTAGGGAATGGTTCTCATAGACCCTTTCTTCACTCCTTTGCATGCACTCATGCATTTGCATGTGAGTCTCTAATGTATGAATTGTATAAATAAGTATAATATGATTCATCAACTTGTCTAGGCCCATTAAACTCGACCCTATATAATTAAAATCCATGAAGAATTATAGATTTTTGAGCAAGTATCTCTAAATCACATTTTCTCAGTCATTCAGCCTTTTGTTGGTGGCTTAAAATTTATATAAAATTAGGATAATAATAAAACCCTAGATCCTATTTTGAATGAAATTAGTTTATACTTAATACGTTTGAAAAATAATACTTAACTCATTCAATCATTAAGTTGTTATCCTAATTTCAATTTATATGCTATACATTTATGAAATTAACTTTTAAATTGAAAGATGAACAATTAGTATTAAAAATTAGGTAGATCATCAAAAGCCCTTTGATTTCAGGCCATGATTCAGCAAGTGTTTATCTCAATTCTAATAATAGTATTTATTGTATTTTAGCATTTATGGTTAAATTATATGTCACCATGCTTGGGACCATGGGAGAATGAATTTGGGTATATCTTTGATATGTCCAAATTTTCTCAACTCTGTTTGATAAGTTTAAGGGCATCTTTGAGTTAATTTGGGACTAGGAGTCATAGTTTGACCCATGATTTCAAATTAGCCTTATGATATTTCCTATGGATTTAGGTTCTAATTTTTTGTGTGTTAATTGTGCTTAGTTTAGAGAGTTTTGAGCATATTGCATCACCATCCAAGTCTATGGTAGCGACTTAGAAATTTTTGAAGGTAACCTAGAGGTTACCTTTGGTGATTTGTTAGCCACCTTATAAAGCTCCATTTTGACCTAAATTCAAGCGAATTAAACCATGAGATTAGGTGATATTATGGTTTAAAGTTCACTAGATTTAGTGCCCATTTGGTCCACCAAATAGGAACCCCAAATTTCCCCCTTAGATTTCTCCTAGAACCTTAGTTATTTCACTAAAAATCATATTAAATCCAAAAAAAATCACATAAGGACTCTAATTGACCCTAATTGAAACCTCAACCCACAAAAAATAAAATCCATATCAGATAACCTTTAAGTTAAACTTAATTTAATTTTTTAAGGAAAATTAATAAATAATTCAATTAATTAATTAAAAATATTTAAAATTTCCAAAAAAAAAAACACTAAATGCTTGGAAACATTTCCTTAGGTCATTCCTAATTTTTGGGGATAATTCCAAGAGATTTGGGATTGATTTGAATCAAAATCTAAAAATCTTCTTAATTAGGCAATTTTAGAAAATTCCAAAATTACCTAAACTTTATAAAATCACCAATAATTCTAGAAAATTCAATTTAATCAAACTCAAAGACATTCAACTCTAATTAAAATATAGTATTTTTTAAAAATATCTAACCCTCAAAATTAAGTCAAAGTAAAAAAGGACAACTACTTGTCAACCGTAGTAGTTTAAATCGATCCAAAACTTCATAAAATCATAACAAAATATAAAAAATTTCGAATTGAGCAAACTCAAAGTCCAATTACTCGTTTTAAATCCTATTATTTTATAAAAATTTTGAAACCCCAAAATCAACCTTAACCTTAAAAGTCAACTTTTTGACCCTTTAGTTAACACATTAAGATAAGCTAAATAATTCTAGAATTCGAAAATCAATATTAAAATTCCAGAAATTTAAACTTAAACATTCAAACTAGCGACCACCACACTTAATTAAAATGTATTAACCTTTAATACTCCATTAAATAAATTAACTTAATCATCCTCAATTACTACTAGGTAACACGGGCCTGCAAGGCTATTAGTTTAGCTGCAAGGAAGGTGAAATAAACTTCATAGCCTCATTGAGCAACAAAGGTAGTAATTATTTAATCATTAAAATATAGATAAT
Source organism: Dendrobium huoshanense (assembly GCA_016618105.1). Lineage (NCBI taxonomy): Eukaryota > Viridiplantae > Streptophyta > Magnoliopsida > Asparagales > Orchidaceae > Dendrobium > Dendrobium huoshanense. The sequence continues at coordinate 46,362,138 of CM028343.1, read as the reverse complement.
TTAAGCTTTATTATATTAATTTTTAAACTTAAACATAAATCTGCCTTTCAACCTTTAAACAAATCGAACACTAGATAACTTTAACGAACTACCCAGTTTAAGATCTTTCTCAGCCACACATCCCTATCACACATTTTAGATGATCTTCTAGGACAACAAATCTTGCTAAGGCTAGGCGGTGTTTAATATTGAGTGCTGTATTTCTTAGTTTTTGTTGTGAATCTATGGTTTTATGATTTTGATGATAGCAAACATTCCTTATTTCTCTACGATTGCCTTATGTGCAAACGTTTCAGGTCCACGCGATCAGACTGCAATTTGGAACCAGCTCAAGATTGGGTAGACTATGTCTGTGTCAGTTTTTAATCTTTTTCCTTTCTTGAGTCTGTTGTATTGTTGTGGGATCTGTTGATTTATAACTTGGAAGATTTCATGTTGTTCCCGATAAGATTTCTATTTTTGGTAATATCGTCCGGGACAATATTTATATTGTCATGGACGATATGTCCAAATCAGAAACCCTAATTAGGGCATCCTCATTAAGGCAGCCGTCATAAATATCGGCCTGGATGATACATTTATCGGCCAGGACGATCGTCTTAATTCAGAAAGAATCAACCGCCATAATCAGTTTAGGAATTCTTTACTTTAGGAAATCGGACAGGACGATATTTATATAGTCCAGGCCGATCTAACTCAATTATGCCTAATTTGATCTGGTATCTTTGGAAAGCATTAATGGTTGATTGATACAATCACATCGGCCGGGATGATCTTATGATCGGCCAGGACGATGTCCTGGATGATTGACTTCAGCCAGGGCGATGATCAGGACGATTAAATCGGTTTTAAACTAATCGTCCGGGACAATCGTGAGATTGGCCAGGATGATATAACCAATTTTTTTCTGATAATCCCAAATTCTCCCAGGCCGTTGAGTTGAATTTGAACTAATCGGCCAGGACGATATGCTTATCGTCTTGGACGATAATGTCGGCAACTTGCATAATGAGCTCATTTTGAGAGCTTCTATTTAAGCTTGACAAGGCACTTTGTAAGTATCTTGGCAGCCATTGTAGCTTCGTTCTTGTGGGGGACACTTGGAGAGAAAGCTTGAAAGTGAGAGAGGAAAGGGTGGAGTTTAAGAGGAAGAAGATCCTGTGAGGGGGTGGAACTCAAGGGAGTGTGGTGGGGGATCCACAAGGTTGCTCAGACGAACTCGCACCTTAGTACCATCGGATTCAAGGCTTATCTCGAGGTAAGTTCACCAAAGAAGAAGATATCTTTGGTGTCAAAGGACCCGGCGACTCCGACGCACTGGGGAAGGTGGAAGTGATTTTGTAAGGGCTTCTCAGCCTAGCTGTGGGGGCTAAAGGAGAGACACTTGGTTTAGTGCAATACTTGGAGGGCGCCTCCAAGGAGTGGACGTAGGTCAAGTTTTTGCCTTTTTAAAGAACTTGAGTTGGGATTATCAAATTATGAATTTCTAACCTTTCTGGACTATGCGTTGTCAATCCAATTCTACTAAGTTTTTAATTAAAACCAAGAGGTAACTTTCTCATTTAAGAATATTTACTTTTTACTAGATCAGGAAACATTTTCTTTTTTTTTCTTTTATTCATTTTTCTTTTATTTGTGCCTCCTCTCTTTTTGATAATGTCAAAGGGGGAGAACGTATTGTTGAATTTTTGTACTGTTATCGGATTTAAAAAAAATTAAAAAAACAAAAAATTTTCATCTCCCCTATTTTTTAAAAGTGTTATTCTAGTGAGAGGGAGATAAGAGAAATTGTCTTTTTGAAAATTCAAATTGAATTGTTTTCCATCATCAAAAAGGGGGATATTGTTGCGAATCTATGGTTTATGATTTTGATGATAGCAAACATTCCTTGTTTCTCTATGATTGTCTTATGTGCTAACATTTCAGGTTCCACGCGATCAGACTGTAATTTGGAACCAGCTCAAGATTGGGTAGACTAGGTCTGTGTCAGTTTGTAATCTTTTTCCTTTCTTGAGTCTGTTGTATTTGGTGTGGGATCTGTTGATTTGTAACTTGGAAAATTTCCTGTTGTTCCCTATAAGATTTCTATTTTTGGTAATATCGTCCGGGACGATATTTATATCGTTCTGGACGATATGTCCAAAATCAAAAACTCTAATTAGGGCATTCTCATTAAGGCAGCCGTCATAAAGATCAGCCTGACGATACATTATCGGCCAGGCGATCGTCTTAATTTTTCAGAAAGGAATCAATCCGCCATAATAAAATTTAGGAATTCTTTGCTTTAGGAAATCGGCCGAGGACGATATTATATAGTCCAAGCGATCTAACTCAATATGCATAAATTGATCTGGTATCTTTGGAAAGCATTAATGGTTGATTGATACGATCACATTGCCGGGATGATCTTATGATTCGGCCAGGACGATGTCCCGGACGATTGACTTCGGCCAGCACAAATCATGGCGATGATCAAAATGATTAAAAATCGGTTTTAAACTAATCATCCGGGATGATCGTGAGATCGGCCAGGATGATATAAACAATTTCTTCTGATCGTCCAAACGTCCTGGGCCATTGAGCTGAATTTGAACTAATCGGCCGGACGATATGCCTATCATCATCTGGACGATAATGACGGAAACTTGCATTAATGAACTCATTTTGAGAGCTTCTATTTAAGCTTGACAAGGCACTTTGTAAGTGTCTTTGGCAGCCATTGTAGCTTCGTTCTTGTGGGGGGAAACTTGGAGAGAAAGCTTGAAAGGGAGAGAGGAAAGGGTGGAGTTTGAGAGGAAGAAGATCCTGTGAGGGGGAGGAACTCAAGGGAGTGTGGTGGGGATCCACATGGTTGCTCCGGCAAACTCGCACTTAGTACCATTGGATTCAAGCTTGTCTCGAGGTAAGTTCACCAAATAAAAAGATCTCTTGTGTCAAAGGACCCGGCGACTCCGCCGCAGCGAGGAAGGTGGAAGTGATTTTGTAGGGCTTCACCGCCTAGCTGTGGGGGCTAAAGGAGAGACACTTGATTTAGTGCAATACTTGGAGGGCGCCTCCAAGGAGTGGACGTAGGTCAAGGTTTGACGAACCACTATAAATCCTGTGTGTTCTTTTCTTATTATCGCTTCCGCATTTATTTTTCTTCCGCACTTTGTTTGTGGTGTTTTTGGTTGAGTTTTATCTTTGGTTTTAAAGTTATCCAATTCACCCCCCCCCCCCCCCCCTCTTGGTTAACTTGGGACTAAGTTCATAGGGCTTAACATCCCTAACGAACTTTCAGTTTTCATTATTTTTATGATTTAAAATGGATTAGTGTGAGTATTTATTTACTTTTATTGCATTATGTGAATTGATATGATGGGCGATAATTTACCATAAGTTAGGGCCGATTTGGTTACTCATTGAGTTTTTGGCAATTGGTTACACTCATACAAGGTAATAAAAAGGGGCTAAAGTGATAATAAATATAACTGCTACTGGTGCTTCAGCTGCTTAGCTCCTAAATAAATAAGAGCGTGGCTAAGTGTAATTTACTTTACTGTACATATATAAATTTCTTGGGATTCATTTTATTTTTAATAGCTTATGATAACCTTACAAGAGAGTCTAAATTTTTCTTTTTAATATCAATGCAATTTATTTAAAGTTAAGAGTTATGAAACTTAGATGTTTGAGTTGAGGTACATACACAAAATTTTGGATTCCAAATAGAAAAGAATAACCCTTAAGGGGATAATCCTTTTATATTTGAAAGCTCAAGTTTGGATGATTTCAATACCCAAAGCGAAAAGAATAACCTCCCCTTCAGAGGAAGGGTTTTCATTTTCTTTTGGGTATACAGGTTTGATGAATCCAATGAACCCAAAGAGGATAAGCATGAAGAGTTAAAGATAGAGAGTATCCCACTCAAAGTCACTTGTGTTTGTGCTAGGATTAGAATCCGGGTTTATTGTCAGTGGAGCCTTGCCACTTTAATTTATATAACTTTTGGGTTATAATAAACATATAATTTATCTATTGACATTTATTTAACTTATTTAATTGATTAATGTGTTTGATGTAATATGATTATGTGTAGGGTTGCTTACTTTTCTTACTTTTTTGGCTATTTGCTTATCAATTTTATTTTAGCATGGATTCAATCAGAGGCTCGTGAGGGCACATATAAAATTTTTCTAATTGAAATTATAATTAAAACTTTTAGGCCAACATAGAAACTAATGATCTAAAAAGTAAGCACAGTACTACTAAGAGTCAGCATAAGCATATTATTTACTTCTCTTCCATGTTAGGAACCTCCCTGCCTTTGGTTATGACAGACCACTTATCCTTTGAGGGTGTAGATCTATAAAGGGGATGTTGTGTAATCTCTAGGGAAAAATATTTTTAAGCCTTTTTCAAAACTACTACATATTCATTTTTATGCTGCTGGTTCCTTCCTTAAATTTTACAAAATTGGCCACAGTGGTGATAAAAATTAGGGAGGTTCTTAAAATCAAAGAGATGAATGAAGCTAAGGGAAAAAGACCCAAATCCCCTGAAAAGAAATATTTCTCTAAGAAGATTAGCATGGTTGATGTTCTGCCGTTCCCAATTAAGCCACTTCAGTTCCCGGTTAAGTTACTCAAATTATAGCCAGTGTTGCCATAGTCCTAGCCAATTTAAAGATGTATTAGTTGATGTCCCAAAGGTTATTTCAATTAATGTTCCAAGAAGTTCTTTCCATATTACACTTATTGTCTCTGAGCTCCCTACCCATAGATCTAAGGACTTTACCTTAATTGATATAGGAGTTATCACTCTCTAAGCCCCTACATCACCTTCCAAGGTAGTTGTCTCTCACCCTATTGGGATTCCACCCTTTAGATTACTGACTCGAGGATAATCAAAGGGGAGGTGATGTCAAAGATGAAGATCAAGAGATTATTGAACAACTAATGGCAGAGCCTCCAACAGTCAAGGATCTTAAGTTACAAGCTACCAGCTCTAAGCTATAAGATAAGGAGTTCTATAATATGATGGACTATAAAGGCTACTTACCCATCAACCCTGAAGTGATAGGGGATTAACCGATCAATGAGGTATTACAAGAAATTAAGGGCCTTTTAAGGAAGAAAGAAGTTGAGGAGGCGTTTGATTTGGAACTTGATGATTTATTGATGGAAGAGGAAGCAATTACTGGCAGTGTTTTTATAGTTAAGACTAGAGGATCAACCAAAGAGAATAAGCCGTGCAAACATTATTCCAGCAAGGAGGAAGGTTCAACAACAGTTAATTCAAATTTAGATGGATCGGTATGGGCTAAAGATGAAGAGCAACATATCAAGAACCTTGAGGCATAAGTCATCGACATGTTACAACAGGTTAAGAAAATGCAAGAATGCTTGTATAAGTCACAACTAGCTTCACTCAAACTATAATCGTCTATCACTACTAGCCCAAGAAACTAGAATCTATCTATGGAGTCCCCAAGTCAATTTTGATAGTCCCTCCCATCCAGCAAATAATTTTTCTATTTCCATCGATTCAACTAGTAATCTAACCAACAGTTTCCTCAGACCCTATGATACCAATTTATAAAGATATTAAATAGATGATTGAGGACCAGGTAAAGGAGGCCTTAGCTCATTCACAAGAAAATGCATCTATTCTAAAGGTTAGACCCTACCATGAGGAATATGATTTAGCTATGTATCCTAAGGCCTTTGTAAAACCAACCTTCAAAATTTTCATCAGAACAAAAATTTTGAGGTAGCATTTGGCCCACTTTCAAGCTAGTTGTTATAGTCTTGCTGGCATAGCTTTTGAGTGGTATGCAGATTTTCCTTATCTCAACATGCTCAACTATCCGATAGAGGATTGTATCATTTTTAAAGACAAGATAAAGAAGAATTAAAGGCAAGGTAATATTATCATTCCTAAAAGTACCTAGTACACTCAGTAAGGGTTAATCAAAATCATTTTAGTTAATCTTTCTAATATTTTTCTTCCAATTAAAGATGGATGGAATATAGTTTTATCCCATGCACTTAAAATGTTGATTAACAAGTCTTTTCATCTTCCTCGACATCTACCAATAAGAGCCCAAGGCCCGATTTGGGAGGTTGATCTAGAGGCTTTATAGGAGGATGTTGAGTTGTTTTCCTCTCCAGTAGTCATAGGAACTACTATTTTGAATGAAAAAGAAAAGAATGACATTTTTGTATAGATGAAGTGTATTCATGAGAGACATATTCAAGAAATAGATGACACATAAAAGCTCCATCCCTAATCCTATTATCTGACTTTTACTTTGCCTCATCAAAGGCAAAGGGTTATAAATTTTAAAAAAAGCATCCTTCTGTGTCAATTTTGATGATTAGTTATAAAGATGAAATGCAAGTTGATAATTCTTTCAAAGGAATTCAAAATTCTATTGAGATCGATCTCAATATTCAAAATTTTGACCTTTAGGATTTAACCTCTAAAGGGGATGTCAAACTTGAGATCATATCAGATAGTAAACTCCCTCAAATTAACTTTATGGGAGTCTTAACATAATAGATCTTATAGATTCTAACACCCATTTAGAAAATGATGATTTTACACCTATGGAGAGTGTAGACTCTGCCATAGTTTGTCGTCCCAGGGATGTTGAGTAGGTGAACCTGCATAATGGTAAAGTTTTACCCCATAGGCTTACTCCTCAAGATAAAGGTAAACAAGTTGTCTCCAATAATCCGATTCAAGTTCCTACTCAGTAATTCAATCTTCCATCCATTATATTGGGTCCTTATTCTAATCTTCCCATGGTTGACTATAATGTTCTTGCTCACCTTAGGAAGTTACTATCTAAGTTAAGCATCTATGATTCCCTCATTCTATCAAAGGAAATAAGGGAGTTCTTAATCAAAGTACTTCTCAATCTAGAGATTTATCTTGCTCAACTGGCTTCAACCTAATACAAAAGTGAGGTCAACAGTGGACAAGAGTGGAGTCATATTTACTAGATCACCAAGTTTAAGAATAATCAAAGTTCTTAAAATGTGCTGGATTATCCAGGCATTTTGGTTCAAGGTATAAAATCAAGAAGATGATTAACTTGGGAGACACCTCTAAGAACTTTTTTAATTTTAAACCAGTCAAAATTATCTCTAGAGGTTAAAGTGTGGGCTCGAATCCCCTGAGTTCTCAGATGAAGATAGTTGCCTAAATCTTTCTTGATTATTTCTACTTGTTATCTTTGGACACAGGAACTTATCTTAGAGTGATCCTCATTAATTCTCATGTTGGCCAAGATATAATAAAAGTTTCTTTGTGATAGGCATAGATAAGAATGAGAATGAAGGAGAGTAGTGGCAGACAAAGGCATTACAGAGAAGTGAAGATCATTTTAAACCAGAAGTCTAGATGAGGTGATATTGGCAGAAATATACCTAAAATAGGCATCTTCATACTTCTTAGATAGGAAGTTAGGATCCACATCACTTGAAGAAGAAGAACCCATAGAACCATGTGGACGTTTGCTGGAACTGGCCATTTCCTAGACAAAGGCTCTAGAGATTTTTGAACGGAATATGAAAGTTAATGAATACAATTTCAAAACCGTTATGTATAAAGAAAACTGAACAATCATACCGTACAAAATTTGCAGCATATGTACGCATATGAAATTGTAGGGATGAAACAATTTTCATACATATGAATAAAAATGGCCAAAGATGAAAATTATTTTCATAAAATACCATTTATGAGACATCCTTTCATACATGCTTTTTAACCACTCGATCGAACAGATGAACATGTGTTCGTCCGGGACAATCAAAATATTAAAGATCATTTTAAAGATGGTTATAGGTTTGTCCCCTACAGAAATTGATATCTGGATCGTATAAACAAAGTTGATTTTATACGTACAATTAATAATAAATAATTGAACCTACCTGGTAAAACCATCCCAACACGTACATATGAATTATTTCAAACCATACAGTATGATGACATCATCATACAATACAATCCTATGAAAAAATTGAGTTTTACGTGCTCAACTCCAAAAATCTATCATGCTCATGCTACAAAATTTATACAAGGCAAAAAAACTATTCGTACAATATGAATAGCACACTTAGAGAACAATACATGAAAATAGGAAAACTTCTTAAAATTGATTATTTTAATCAAGTGATATGCTTCTAGTCTAAAAACACACAAAATAAAAATGAAACAAAAGCGAACATAAACAAACAAAAGAATAAATAAATAGAAAAAAAATTAAACAGAAACAAATAAAAAATATATCAAGTTTGTATAATATTTAATCTAAGCATTAAGATGAATCACACCTAACCTCGTTCTTGAGGTGTTAAATGTGTCAATGGCTAATAGTTTTATAAAAATATCAGCAAGTTAATTTTCTATAGAAACATGATTCAATTTAATATTTATATGTTTAGTTCTAGAACATTGGATAGGATTCTTTGAAATGTAAAAGACACTAGTATTATGACAAAAAATAGAAATTATGCCAATTGTAAATCCTAAATCAATCAATTATTATTTCAACTAAAGTGCTTGTGCCACACAACTTCCTAAGGCAATGTATTCAGCTTCAATAGTAGATAGGGCTAAAGAATTCTATTTTAAAAAAATTTTCTATAAATTGACATATTTAAAATATACTTTTTTGATCAATACTACAACCTATAAAGTATGAATCAGAATATCCAATAATTTTCCTAAAGTATCAACAAAGATCATCAACGCTCTGACGTCTCTCTGCTCTAGGTTTGGACGTGATTCCAGGGCAATTCTTCTAGGGCTTCATCATGTGCACTGGTTTTCTCTTTCCATGGCTCTGTTCTTTAATTTTTTTGAACATTAGCTTTCCCTCTTTGCATTTTGATATGTGTCCTTTCTTCATTTTGAAGTTTCGTTGAGCTTTGGTGCTGGCAATGATGCCCCTTTCTTCATCAATCCCGAACCCGAACCATTCCTCTCTTGTTGAGGGGAAGTCATGTTCTTTTAAAGATGTTTTAGCTGGAACTTCCTCTTCTTCTTTGAATCTAAAATTCATGCAGTCCTCCTTTAAGGGCTGTCCGGCTCTCTTGTTTGAAGACTCAGTTGTTGATCAGTTAGCTGCTCATTTGCTTTGATGCTTGTTGGTAAATTTGTTTTGAGACGACCTAACCTAGATGTTATTTAGAAATTTTTTCTTAACCTAAAACTATCTGGAGCATTTCCTATTGGATTGCTTGACCAAAGACATAAAGCTACACAACTTATTAATGATCTTGATTATAGCCAGATTTTTACTATGAGATCTTACTATATTCAAGCATGTCAAATGCGGTTACTTAAATGGACTCCGGATTTTGATGTTAGGGAGGAATCGATCCCCTATTGCTCCCGTTTAGATTTTTTCTTTGAATTTGAGACTCCATTTTTTAATCGTCAAATTCTTTTGGTATGTCTTTTAATTTTGGGAGGCCATTACAAACTGACCAAGCTACTGCTGTTGTGTCTAGGCCGTCGGTTGCTCAAGTACTAGTTGAACTTGATGTCTCTAAGAAACATCCTATGGAGATATGGATTGGGTCAGAAGTTAAGGGTTATTTCCAAAATTTTGAATTTAAAAATTTACCTATATTTTGTTCCTTTTATAAGATGCATGGCCATGGAATTAATGAATGCTTTCAGAAACATCCTCACCTCCATAAAGAAAAGAGCTCTTTGAAACAAAATGAGGATGTGCCTGCACAGGTTGTCTCTAATCCTACTCAAGCTAATTTAGAGGATATTACCTCCCATCCTATTCAGTGCTGTGTTGATCCAATGGAGGTTAATATGGAGGACCCTATTATTTCTATTAATGATGTTTCTTTGAATCTTGATCAAGGACATATCTTTAAACCTTATGCTGATCCTAGTATTGCTTGTGAAAACAACATGGAGCACGACTTGACTAATATTGAAGTTCCTACTATTACAAATGTTGTTGCTACTCCTACTTGCACTGTTAATTTAAATGCTAATAATTTTAGTGGTAATATTCTTGTTTCTACTTCTACTAATCTCTTAAATGATCAGGAAGCTTTGGCTATTCAAGTGGCTTCTAATGATGTCCCTTTATAGGAAGGAGAATTTGTTACTATGGAAAACATTTCTTCTCTTCTGAAAAGCAATAAAGAACTTGTAGTGAGAAATTGTGATACTATTGAGGAGGAGGGAATGTTTATGGAGGATTAATGTCCTCAACTAAGTCTTAGAGATAGTAATGCTGGCCTCATTGTTGCTTTTATGGGTCCTTTTTAGGGAAACTATTCTACTGTTGTTTCTAGGGCCATTTTGTATGATATTCAATTGTGCATCCCTCTTAACTTAACTAATTTGCACATTGAGGGTAATTCTTACTATGATTTTCATCTTTTTCAAGCGATGAAGAGATGTGTTGTTCCTCGAACCTCTTTTATTTGGTTAGAAAAATTAAAAACATGTTGCTTTTTCTGAATTACTTGTTTTACCATATCAAGAAGGATGGTAATGCATGTGCTTCTTGGATGGCTATGTGGGGTTATAGCCTGAACTATTTTTTTTTTAATTTTATTTGGGACACTAGCCCTGCACCTCTTCGTGCTTTACTTAATCTTGATGCTTGTGATTGTCCTTATGTTAGATCTTAGCTTTCTTGTCACTTTGTTGGTGTTTGGGTTTAGTCCTTTCATTTGGATTTCTATTAGCTGGGCCTTATTTTCCTACTGGGCTGATTATTTTCTCTTGCTGGTTGGCTAGGTTGTTGTGCATTATTTCTATAATCCCTGGAATTTTCTTTATGCTAGTTGGACTATCTATGATGTGGAAGCTCTTTTTCATCTTAATTTTGACTTCTGTAAGTGCTATTATTATTCTTGGTGGAGGTTTGTTTACCTTATTGCTGAGGGGATGGACATCTGGACTATTATTTATCTATTTATGTCCAAGATTTTAGTTTTGTTTTGGGACTCTCTATGCTGGTTCACTCTGTTATGGGGCTCTCTGTGCTAGCCCACTGTTTGGTTTATTTTCTTTTAGGTATTTAATTTCTGTTGCTTCCAACGTTATGAGCTACATTTTTTAGCTATTATTTTGGTTAATTTGGAATTGAGCAGTGATTGTTTGGAGTATTTGGGGTGCTATTGGTAGTTTTGTGGTGATGACTGGGCTCTCTATTTTACTTTACTTTGTTAGCTGCTTTAGCAATTGGCTCTTCTTCTTAGCCTTTCTTTATTTTGTACTCTTTTTGTTATCTGCACCTCTCGGATTTGATCATTATAGCTCTTGTCTGGTTGGTTGTGGACTGGAGCTATGATTGTAATGTTACTTTTATTGAGAGTTTTTCTCATTAGTGCTCTCCCTCCCTCAGGATATTGTTTTGGGATGTTGGGGGTGTTTCTATCCATTTGGCTGGGGTTCTAGGCTGCTTTGCATTTGACTTTCTCTTAACTGGGAAGATGGGTAGGCTGGTACCTCAAGTTACATGCTGGAATGTCTTTGGTCTTCTTTGTGGTAATTCTTTGGAGGGTGTGGCAATTGTTCTGGATGGCTTGAAGTTGTTCTACTTGGGTTATGGAGTTCTGTTATTTTGCTATTGTGCCTTTGGGATGGATGCATCTTTTTACCTGTTTTGGAGTTTTGTTATTTCTGCTTACCACTTATACTGGTGTTACTTAGAGAAATGGATGGTTTATGATCCTGAGGGTTGGATCGAGTGGCATGTAAATATTCTTGATGAAGCTATTTATTCTATTTTATTCTTGAGCTCTAATAGTATATATCCTTACCTTAATTTTCAGTGGTGCCTTGATCATTTCTATTTTAGTGGCTTTGAACATCTTTATTCCCTTTCTCATTTAAGTTTTAGCATTTTTTACAGCTTTACCTATAATCTTTGTTGTTATACTCTTTTGCTCTACAGCCTTTTAGTTTTGTAGGTGAATAGGCTTCAAGCAGTTTTCACCCCATTTTGTAGAAAAATCAAGTGTCATTGCCTTATCGTTATCTTTCTTTTTTGGATGCTTCCTTGTAGCATCTATAGATTGTTCCTAGTTTTTTTTTTTTTTTTTTTTTTGTAATTTTGATTAGTGGTGATTGTTGGCTCATAAGTTTTTTCTTTATTTTCTTTTGTAGCTCGTTGGAGCATAGAGAGCGTATAGTCTCCCTTAAGGACTCTGTAATCATTTTTTTCTTTTTGTTATTAATGTGTAGGCACCTCCGTGGGTTTTAACAAAAAAAATCCAATAATTTCAAATGAATATCTGAACTTAGGATACCAAATTCTTAAGTTTTGAGTTCCTAAAAGATATCTCAAAATAATTTTTATTGCTATCAAATATGATTTTTTTTTATTAGATTGAAATCTTGCACATAAATAAATACTAAATATAATATATGATCTGCTAGCAGTTAAATAAAGAAATGATCCAATTATACCTCTAAATTTATTTTGATCAACAGATTTTTCTTTTGAGTCCTTATCTAATTGAAGTAAGGAACTCATTGGTGTAGTCACTAATTTAGCATTATCTATTTTATATTTCTTGAGGATGTCCTTAATATACTTTAACTAATTAAGAAAAGTTCATTCCTCATTTTGCTTAATGCTAAAGCTAAGAAAATAACTCAAATATCCTATTAAACTCATCTTAAATTCACTACTCATTATTTCTAAAAATTCATTACAAAAATTTTTATTTATAGAATCAAATATGATATCATCAACATATATCTGAATAATGAGTATGTCATCTCCTAATTTCTTAAAAAAGAGAGTGGTGTCCACACTTCCTTTCACAAAATATTTCCCTAACAGAAAATTGCTTAACCTCTCATACCAAGTCCTATGTGCATATTTCAGTCCATATAATACATTTTTTAATTTAAACACATGATTAGAGAATTTAGAATTTTTAATACCTAAAGGTTGCTCAACATACACATCCTCTTGTATCAACTCATTCAAAATCATACTCTTAACATCTATTTGATATAATTTAAATCCTTTAAAATAGGCAAATGCTAACAAAACCCTATTGCTTCAGGTCTAGTTACTGGGGCAAAAGTCTCTTTAAAATCAATCCCTTCTATTTGATTATACCCCTTAGCTACCAATTTAGTCTTATTTATAATCACAACTCTTGAATCATTCATTTTAGTTTTGAACACCCACTTAGTTCCAACAACACTTTGATCTTTTAGCCTTTCTATCAATTTCCAAACATCATTTCTTATAAATTGATTCAACTCTTATTACAACAACAACATCAACAGCAACATCAAGCCTTTATCCCATTATGTGGGGTCGGCTACATGAATCCTTTTTCTCCATTGTGTCCTATTAAAGGTCAAATTCTCATCTAAATCTAATAAAGAAAGGTCATTCCTAATATTTTCTAACTAAGTCTTTCTAGGTCTGCCTCTACATTTCTTAACATAAGTCAAATCTAATACCTCTAAAATTCAAAACTCATCTGAAAGTTCTTGAATAATATTTATAGGTTTAATCATTAATATAAAGGCAGAATGGCTCACCTCTTTTCTAAGTCCATGCCCAGTCCTAACACCCTCACTTGGTTCACCTAAAATTAATTCCTTAGGATGATTTTTAGAAAATTTCTATTCTCTAGGCAAATTATTTTCTTTTTCAACATTTTCATCCAAATTTATCTTCTCAATTCCTTGAAAGTTATTTTCAATATTATCCTCTTCTAACCTTGGCTCTTCTGAAATGCCAGATTCATCAAACACAATATGTGTGGTCTCCTCAACTATCAAAGTCCTCTTGTTTAAAACTCTATAAGACTTTCTAACACTATAATATTCAAGAAAAATTTATTTATCATATTTTGGATCAAATTTTCTTAAAGGAGTTTTTTCATTGTTATGAATGAACACCTTACATCCAAAAACATCCAAATGAGACAAATTTTGTATTCTCCCTTTAAGAAATTTATAGGATATTGTATTCAATTTGGATCTAATGTTCACCCTATTCAGAACATAATATATAGTACTGACCACTTTAGCCCAAAAATATTTTAAAATTAAGTATTCTGCCATTATGGCTCTAATGGCTTTAATTAATATTCTATTCTTTCTTTCAACTACCCCATTCTGCTGAGGGGTCCTATGTGCTAAAATATTATGATCAATTCCTTTTTCTTTATAAAATTCTTTAAATTTTAATTTATAAATTCACCTCCATGATCACTTTGAATTGATAAGATTTCACATCCTAGTTTTCTCTGAATCTAAGTCAAAAAGCTTCTAAACTCCTCAAATGATTTACTCTTATGAAATAAAAATTTATCCCAAGTGAATCTAGAGAAATCATCAACAATCACAAATCCAAAAATTTTATCTCCTAGACTTATAATACTAAACGGTCCAAAAAGATTCTTATGAATAATCTCCAATGGTTTGCTAGTTCTAAGATCCTTAATGGAATGAAAGTTGGACTTCACATGTTTTCCTAATTGACATGCATTTCACATGTGATCCTTAACAAAGACTAGTTTTGGTCTCCCTCTAACAAGTTTTTTTAGGTAATTTTCTAGCCATTTTTCATACTAGCGTGACAAAATATCCTATGTCATAACCATGATTCGTAAGAAATTATTTTCAAACAAAAAGTATTAGGAGATTTAATACAATTCAAATCAAGCATGTATATATTATTTATCCTTATTACATTTAAAACATCAATTCCATTTTGGCTTAATATATAGCTTGTGAGAAAAAATTTTACATAATAACCCTTATCACATAGATGACTAATACACAACAGATTATGCTTTAAGCCTTCAATAAGTAAAACATTCTCAATGAAACAATTGTTCAACTTTTCAAGCATACCTGTGCCTACCACTTTTTCTAGTGGTATTGTCTCTTAGTGTTTCCTTACCTCTATTCCTAGCTTCCAGCAATATGAATTATGTAGTATCTCCAGTCATATGCTTCAAACATCCATTGAATAGGTACCAAATACTTTCATGACGTCTTCTATAAAAGCATTTATATAAGATAATCAAACGTTAGTCTTGGAAACCCAAACAAGTTTGGGTTCTCTTCTTAGCAAAATTAATCTAAATGCATGTATGATATAAATTTTTTATGCATCTTTGGTCTCCACTCTAGATATGATTTACTATGAATAGTTCAAGTATGAGATATGTGCCTAATAATATCTCAAGAAAAACATTTAACACCAGGAAGAGGTTTTTTCAATTTATATGAGTAAACTTGTCTTTTCCTAGGTTTAAAAAAATTTTATTTCTTTTTAGGATTAAAAAATTATTCACGTGTAGGTGGAATCCTGGCTTTCTTTAGTACATTCAATTATGCTTTAAAGAAAGTGTTTGTTCTTTCTAATATAGCTTTGTTAACTTTTAAATAGTGTTGTATATTATCATATTCATCCATAAATATTTTAAAATTTTTTCAAGTTTAGTGTGGGATGATTTCAATAATTCATATTATTTATTCAATTCACGATACTCATTTAACAATTTCATGTGGTTTCTATTAATTAGTGCGTGATCTTTCCTAAGGATTTCATGCTCTTTTTGTAATTCAAGAAAATTTAAATTTAACTTAGCATGCACCTTTTTAGGTTTTATATATGTCATATGAATTCTTTTACAAACATTAACTAACTCATCATAGGTGAAGTCACATACCTCTTTTTGATCTAACTGATCAAGCATAATTTTGTGACTTATTTCTCTATCTCTATTTCTGAAGAGTCCAACGCTAAGTCTTCTCACAATGCTCTCTACAATTTCTTCTTACCCTTCATCATATTGGTTTTCTCTTTGACCTTCTCCTTGTTAGGATTGACTTTAAGATTCAAGCATTCAAACTTAACGTGTCCTGGCTTCATGCATTCATAACAAATTACACCATTAGAAGATTTAACATTTTTATGTAACTTATCTTTATTCCAATGCTGGCATCCCTTTTGTTTCCTCTTTAAAAAACTCCTAAATTGCCTAGTCATCAAGGCCATGTCATCTTCATCCTTAGGTTGAGATTGATCACTCTCTGAGTCAATCACTTTCAAAGTTTTTCTTTTCTTTCGCTTCTCACCTGCATCAATATGTCTTTGAGTCACTTCTTGCTCATATGTAATTAGTGATCTAAGAAGATTGTCAATTGAATAAATAGTTAAGTTTTTAGACTCTATAATATCAATGATTTTAGCATCATAAGCAGTAGGAAAACAACGAAGTATTTTATTCAGTTTTTTTGCATTCGTTGATTCCCTACCTAAAGCAGGCAAGGAGATGACTATTTGAGTGAAACATGTGTACATGTCAGTGATCGATTCATTTGGTTTCATGCGAAAAAGTGCATAATCATGCAATAAGATATTTAATCTAGATTATTTCACTTCATTAGTTTCTCATATATAATATAAAGTCTATTATAAATTTATTTTCTGCTTTTATAGGTAGAAACACGCATGTAGTCTTTAAATTTAAGTACACATAAGAAAATATTCAAATATTTTGCATTTAATTGAGCTAAGTCTCATTCTTCTATAGACTAGTCTTCAAATGGTGTTTTAGTTCTAATGTTATTTTTAAGTCTAGTTGGCTTAGTGTATCCTTTTTGTATTAAAATCCACATGTGATAGTCAAGTGATTGAACAAAAGTAGACATTCAAGTTTTCTAAAAATAAAAAAAGGATATTATCAAATAATGAGGATCTACTGATTGAATATCCTTCAAGTGTGTTATGATTTTTAAAAGTAGCCATAATCTTTTTAAAAAAGTTTTCTAAACTTTAATTTTTGAAACAATGCTCTGATAGCACTTGAAATGTCCATATAAATTGTTAGACCTAATGCAATTATCCCAAGGCTAACCAATAAGGTGGTGAATTGATAATTTTAAAATTTTCCTCAAAATTTTCTCTTGAATGAAAAACTATTTTAAAATTAATTTGCACAAAAATATAACTTTTCAACCACTTAAATAAACATGTGCACAAAAATAAAATTGTAGAAAAATAAAGAACACAAAAAATTATAGTGGTTCATTTCAACTAGACATAAATCTACTCCATGAAGACTCCCTCTTCAGGTATTGCACTATTACTAAAGTGACTCTCTTTTTACCCCCACAGAAAGGCATAGAAGTCTTTATAATTACCCTATCTTTTATCAATCCCTGGTGTGGCAGAGTACCATTGTCCTTTCACACCCTCTAATTATCGGTAGAGTACTGTCGTCCTTTCACACCCTAAAAGTGTTGATAGAGAACCAGTATCCTTTCACACGCTCCTAGTATTGGCAGAGAACCGGCATCCTTTCACACCCTCCTGGTGTCGGCAGAGAATCATATATTCTCCAAAGATCTTCTCTTGAACAAACTGAAAGAAGTACGGAAGAGAAATGACAACACAAAAAGAGATTCTTACCTTTGAGTAACCTTATGATCCCTTCACACTCTCCACTTGCAAGAATTCTCTAAAAAACAATCTCCTAATATCTTACTTTCACTTGTTCTCAAAGAAAATACAAAGACAAGACATGACAAATTAGTTTCTAAGGATTTCATATAGGTAAAACTAAAAAAATCTTGCAAAAAACTAAAAATTTCAATTTGATCTTCCATGATCGTATAATACGATCAACGATCATGTGTATGAATAGTTCAAAATTTGCTTATACGATCCTGTATGAACCATTTTTGCACATGCTGATCGTATAATACAAAATGTATATCATACAGTACGAATAATTATATAAAATTTCCTATTCATTTGGGCAAAAAAGTACCCCAAAATTTCATACACTGGACATCATCTGTACGAACTCAAAATTGTCTCGGTTCAATATTTCAAAAAATTTACCTGTTTATATGGATGATAATGTTCACATCAATTTCGTACAATGGACATCGTATGTACAAAGTCAAGATTTTTCCAGACCAATAATTCAAATAATTTACTTGTTCGTATGGAAGAAAATATTCACATCAATTTCATATACCAGACATCATCTGTATGAAGTCAAGATCACCTGGTATGAATAATACTTAGAAATTTTTTCATCAATGATATGATTAACTACTTGTTGGAGGAATGAATTGGACAAATCATCCCGTACGATATGAAATCATACAGTATGATTAGTTTAAAAAATTTACAAGTTTTAACACTCCCCCAGTGTGTGTGTTCACGATTACCCAATTATAATCACACTTTCTTAGACTCAATAAAAGTCTAAAAGTTTATACTCCATTTATAATAAACCCTAATCTAATCTAACATGAAGTCTTTGATAGTCTGCAGTATGATTTTTCTGAAATGCTAGTACACACAAACAAATAAAAGCAATATATACAATATATATTAGGAGAAACATTAATCAAAATAATAATATTTGTAATCATAAAAAATACACATAATATGAAAACAAAGTTATAAAAACTAAGTTGCAACATACTAAACACATAATATATTGATTTGATACTAATATAGAATAGTTGAATAGTATATAAATTTTTTCAAATAATTTTACTATAATGAGTTAATTTTAATAATCTTTACTAATGTTTTGAGTTGATACTTTAATATATATATATATATATATATATATATATATATATATATATATATATATATATATATATATATATATATATATATATATATATATATATATATATATATATATATATATATATATATATATATGATACTTTATTGGCTTCCCTACTATAGTATTTTACTATTTATAGATTCCAGTACAACTGCATGTGAAGCTTACTCTTTCTGTACTAATTCAATAATCATATAAATATAATTATTAGGATTAGACTATTGACATGCATATTGCTAATTTATCATGCTTTGAATTTAGTTATAGATTTTGGTGACCTACTGGGCTTTTTAACTCATTATATGTGGTTAAATGATTTCAAGTTAGGGTAGAGGATCATGAGTGTGTGTCTAGTCTAGATTCTTTATATTTTGTTTCTTTTTTTTAGTTATTCTTTTATACTTAAGACAAAGTGGATGTGATATGATTATGTAGATTATGAGTAGTATATGTGAGTTTTTATAATTGAATACAAATGCGTTTATTAATTTTTTGAATTATAAAATTTATTTTTGTTTTTTATTACTGATAGATGATATTAAATAGCTCTAGTTATTACTTATTAAAAGATAAATAACTAATTCTTCTCATTTAGATTCTAGGGCATTACAGCTCATGCAAAGGATAATAAATGGTCTGAGTTGAATTTTATGATTTCATTTCATTCTAATTTCTTTTAAAGTTCTCACATATGCCTTCCTATATAGTGTGAAGATGGCACAGAAGATAACATCAAAGAAAAGAAGCCACCACATATGGCACCCAAAAATTTGTGAGTATAATCGTTATATTATGCATAAATAACATATTCTTGAGAGAGGTTTTAGAAGTTTGGGGGGGGGGGGGGGGGGGAAGGTAGCAAATAGAAATGTTTATAGTTTATTGGGAATGGAAAAAGTTATGCGAGGAGTCATTTGCTTGCATAGTCCCTACTATGAAGGAAATCTTGTCTGGTGTAAATAAATCTGAAAACGATAAGGTTTATGTGAGGGGGAAGTAAGTCCCAGTAAATAGTGTGACCATTAATTAATTTTATGAGACCCTTGATTTAAAATTTATGAATTATATTACATTTGATAATTCCCCTGTAAACTATGAACATATTTTAAGTTTTCTTACTATCCCTAAGGCAAATTCCCAATGGACAACAAGGGATGATAAAATAATAAATGTTTAAACCTCTATTATGATCTTAGAGAAAAAAAGATTGACACAACTTCATTTTTGGTAGGTTAATGCTTAGAAGGAATATTAGTGAGATTACTAAGTATAAGGCATTCCTAAACTATGCCATCCAAAATGGTTTAACAATACATATAAGAAAAATAATTTATCAGTCCATGTTGTATATGATTAGGGGGGACAACTTTAGTAGTTTTTGGCCACACTTCTTTGATTTATACTTTATGTGGTCAAGTAAGAGTCTTAGTAGAGTCTAGGGAGTAGCACCACTTTCCTAGTACCGCTCTTATAAGAAATAAAATACAAACCTTTAAGATTCCTGGTATGGAGGATGGTGAGAGTTTTACTTAGCCTAATTAGCCTCGCCAGCCTAGTTAGCCTATTCCTTGAGCCTCCTAACTTTAGCAGATCGGGTAACTCATCTTAGGGATTAAGTGTAAGGAATGCATCAGAGAATAGAGGGAATAGAGTAAGGTTTCTGATCAACAATAGAGATATGTTTAATATAATGTTGAGCTTGACATAGCATTAATTCAAATGTTCCAAATTGTAACTTCAACACTTGTCTATATCCTATTTAGTTGCAACAGGCCCATTATACATTCCCTATAGTGGCCCCAATAGTGCAGTAGTGGTAGATGAGCAAGAGAAAGAAGAAGAAGTGAAGGGAGTCTTGTTTTTATAGTTTTTATTTTTTGTCTATTTTTCTTTATTATTTCCTTTTAATGTTTAAACTAGTTTTTAGGGTTGCCAAAGTAACAAAATTGTTTATATTATTATCTTGTGCGCTTATTATTTATTCCTTTAATTTAATGCATTTTTTATTTAATAAATGATTAAATACCTCAGCTTATACATTGTAATCATAAAAGTTTAAGAAGTAAGAAAAAAATAGCTTAAGTAATGCATAAGAACACACTTTCGAAGAATAACAATTGGCATAAACCAAGTCATAACTAATAATTTTAGCAAAGCTAGTGATTCCTAATAAATAAAAATCCTAAGAGCACCTAAACTCTTAATGACATATTTTAAGATTAATTAATTGAAGGCTTATTATGAATAGAGACTTTATTGATATTAAGGCATTCTATAGGAAGTACTAAGAGCATCATTTAACCTATAATAAAACTTAGGTAAAATAAAATTAGAATAATCACTTGGAAGGAGAGCAAAGTATTAAACATCATTAATAGGAACTTATAAAAAATGAAAGAAAAAGATAATGGGAAAAAGAATATGATAAAAGAAAAAAGCAAAAAGCAAAAAGAAGAAAAAGAGCTAAGCTAGTATTATAACATAAAAAATTAGTACCCAATACTTTTGTACCACTTAATTTGTCTAAGGAGGTTTTATCCTAAGAAACTTATAAGAATTATGGTACATTAGGAAATATGTATGATGTCACAAGTATTAAATAAATTTGAAATTATATTAAGCCTAAAATTTTTAATTCCTAACTATGTCTATCAAAAATGTCACACACATCTTAGAAGATTATTTAAAAGGAATACCAATAAAGATAAAATGCCAGGTTGTTGCTAGGTTTATTCACTTGTTAATAAAAATTTGTGAAAAAAGGAGTCACTAAAGTTATTTTTCACTAAAATTAAATTTAAAATATAGCATTTTAAAATTTAGTGTTCAAAAAACTAGTTCAAATTCAAACCCTAAAGCCTTTGGACTTTCCCCTTTCATGGAAATTTTGAATTAAATCAAAACCCTATGTAAGAATTATGTTAGATTATTCATAGATCGGTCAGAAATAATTCTATAGTCTACCTAATTATTTTGAAAGCTTCCATGACCTTATAAACCCTAACACCCAAAGCTCAATTCAAGACTTAGATTTTTCCCCTATGCATTTAACAATCATTCATGATCATATATAGATCTAAATGAGCCATTGAATGGGCTTGGTTGATAATTAATTGTCACTTTGACCATTAAAGCTCATTTGAACCATAAACCTTAAATCTTGCATAAAAGCTTTTATAACCTTAACCAAACCATTTATACTCTTTGAAATATTAGGCCATACATGCTTAAACCTAAACGAGCCCTTAGTGGATAATGGTTGACCAAAAACCAATTAAACCCTAAAATACTCTTAATGAACTTCAAATAAACCTCTGTATAGCTTGACCATGCCATAACCTAAGACCACTTCCAACAAACTTAAAGTTTTATTTGGAGTGGACCAAACCCTACAAACTAGTCAAGGTTGGTTGACTAAGTCAACTTAAGTTGACCAAACCACCCTTAAGGATTCCATTATTCAATTCCAATATCTAGCTCAAACCAAGATCGTTAAACTCCTTGGGAATGTTTATGGGGTACTTATGGATCAACCTAAGCCAAAATAACCAAACACTTGGGCCCACTTGGGCTAGCCAATTGGGCATACCCAAGTGATCCAAAGGGATTTCCTTGAGACAAAACTCAACCCAAGTAAACTCTGCCTAATTGAACACTTGTATAAGGTGCTCCTATACCCAATGAATTTAAACCCAACAAGCTCAACCCTCAGATTGACTAGGGTGAGGCAATTGGGCTAACCAAATGCTTAAAAACTATATTCTATTGAGCCATTTTAATACCTAGGCTAAATCATATAAGCTAAACGCTTACATTTTCTTCCCAACACTTCCGTACATCTAATACAATAAACTAAGGGCATGTGGTAGTTTGAGGTGGCAAAAAACGCTAGAAATAACTTTATGCAAGCTTTGTTCTCTCATAACAAACTACAAAATTAACCACATGGACTCTAAATGCTTGAGTAATCTATACACATCATATTGGTCTTTCCTAAATAGAATTGGTGACATGTGCTAGCAACAAGTTTTGTTCCGTCACAAAGAGCCTATAAGTATTCAAAATTTTGCTAAAGCAAGGTTTTTCTTCTTGCATTCAAATCATTCCTTGGTTGATTCTCTTGAGTTCCTAAGCCTTTGTGACTCTATTCTTATTTGTTATAATGAATTTGATTGAGATATGGTGATCTCTCTTCAGCCAAAATCCAATTCCTCAATCACTACTCCTCTGGCTCTACAACCTGAAGGAGACTTGTTCCTCGGGATCAAAAAAATCTAAAGCAAATATAGTACAACTAAATTCTCTTATAAATCAAGGTAAGATCCAATATTGATCCTCAATTTTTATAGGGTTAGTCAAGTGTGAAGTGAACCTACAATCCCAAGCCATCTGGTTGTTGGATTGAAGTTTCACCTATTGATGATACTCTCTAATGAATTTGGTGAAGAGTGTGTGAGGGAGAAGAAAACACAAGAGCTGTTGATTTAATTCAAAATGTATTAATGGCACTGATGGAGTTGAAAAGGATCTTCTGCATCCACTCATAATTTTGAGCCAATTCATCCTAACTGCTTGATCTCTGATCAAATGGCTAAGGTGAATATGTGCTATCCTAAGTATCCCACCACTTACTATGTGGCTAATCAGGCGTAAACGTGTGGAAAGCATGCCACAATCAGCCATTAACTGTGTAAATCTTTTAAAAGAAAATTTAGAGAAATAATTCAAACTTAGAAAATTCATAACACCTCACACACTTGTCCAAATTAACTAATCTTGGGCTCTATGGATTTTTCCTTAGGGGCCCTTCAAAAGCCTTATGGTTTGTATTTAAAATTTTAAAGGAATAAAAAGTAATTTTAAAAATACTATTCGGAGAATTTTTGAAAATATTAATTAAATATCATTCAACTAGGGCTCAAATTGATATGGATAGTTATAGGAAGTGTTTACTACACATCTAAAACCATTCGTCCATGTTTGAACCTAGGAAGGGCTTCAATTAGAATTTTGAACTTCTAGGTTACATAAATAACCTAGAAAGTCAAAATTCCATAAATGCAAATACATAGATCATTAAGTGCAATTCTTGTGAGGTTTAATAGATTAATATTCATAGGTTAGTTGACCACTAATTTTTTCCTTAATCCAAGGTCTAGTTATCCATATAGAAAATTTCCAAAGTATAGATGTATTTACTTTGGATATTTATTAAGAAAATCCTAGGAATGTTTTAATGGGCCTCAATTACTAGGGTTTAAGCCTTAGTTAGGTCTTGATTGACTTAGGCTTTAAATTTCAAGATATTAGGAGTTTATTTGTTCTGTCAAATAACAAACACTAAATTTAAGTACAAAACATATATGATTTTAGTAATTCTCTAAAATATCAAAAAATTAAAAAAAAAAAATATTTTTAGTAATTCATTAAAAATTCAAGACAAATCAGAAAAAATACAAAATAAATTGCACTCAACTTTAAATTCATAAATCTTTCAAAGAAATTTAAAAGCCCCAACATAAAAAAGCCAAAATAAAACTTAACTAAAAATTAATGAAAACTCAATAATAATTAAATAAAATAATTAAAAATACCAAATGACTTCAAACTCTTTAAATCATCATATTAGGTCATTTATGACCTCCCATGTGATTTAAAGTTGATTGAAGTTAATTTGATACAAAAAATTAAATCTACCATAAATACCTTAAATTATTAAATGAATGAATTACATAGTTTTGTAAAAGTCATAATTAAATAAACAAAAAACCTAAAAATACAAACTAAATAGCATTCAACTCTAAATAAAATGTAAAATTTAAGCCAAACCATATAATAAAAAAATAAAATAAATTTAAATAAATCAAAATTAAGTAAATAAAATAAAAATAAGAATGACTAAGTTAAAATTAACATAAAAATTCAAAATAAAACAAAAAAATTCAAATTAAATAAATAAAATAAACTCTCGAAAGAAAAAATAAAATAATATAAAATGAAAAATAAGAGAATATTAAATATAAATAAATTGATTAAAAATAAATAAACTTAAATTATAAATCAAATTCAACTTAAATTAATTAAATAAATCAAATTCAACTATCAAACAAGCTCGTTCACGCACATATCTAACGAGTATTCTTGAGCTATCAAATGAATCTATTCATGAACATATCTAATTAGTGTTTTTGAGTTACCAAATGAGCTTGTTCACAAACAAGCGATAATGATTTATCTTATATTTATTCATGAATATATTAAGCAAATAATCTAGCAAACATGAATAAATTCATTCTATTGAAAGCATAAATAAAATAAAACATTCTTATCGAGAATAACATTGAGCTTATTATGAGCTTTAAATAATTTGTTCGTGAACATAAATTAGTCGAACAAATTATTGTTCAAATTTATTTATTTAAGGATCGAATATTTAAAAAAACAATGTTAAAGTTTGTTTTTAAAATTAATTAAACAATCACGAACAAATTTTAATTGAACTGAGCAACAGTTAGCTCATCGAACACTTTGTTTGTTTGCAGCCCTAAAGGATAGATAACGTGTGCTTTGTGTGTTAGGATTTACTTAATGCGATATTAACATATTTATAATTATGTGATTATCTTTAATGTTTTTTAATTATTTGTCTGATACTTTTTAAAAAACATTTGTTGTTAATAAAATCAAGTCAAATATTAATATTAATTATTTTAATCATGTACTTATATTAACAATATATAAGATAATACCTTGCTGTTGTGACTTCTATATTTAAAAATAAATTTGTCCCATAAGTTAGAAGAGTACTGTTTGATCATTGTTGAAGCCTTATAGAATTCTCTTTGAAGATTTCAGCGGAGTGAATATGAAGCTCAAAGTGTACGCCAATCGACTATCGCAGCCATCACGAGCGGTCATAATCTTGTGCAAGTATGTCTTCGAACCCTAACAAATTACTTCTTTTATTTGGTCGAACTTCTACCACGAATGAGTTTTTATTTTATATTATTTTACGTATTTCTTTTCTGTTGGTTATTTTTCAGGGTAAATGGAATTGATTTTGAGGAGGCAAGGATAGATCTCGTTAAGGGCGAGCAGCAGTCACAGAAATACAGAGGTTCCTCTTCAGAAACTAAATTTGCGCACAACTGTATAGTATAAAGTAGAATTAACAGAATCAGTAAATAAGAAATTAGATATTGGCTGTAAACATTGTTTAAAATTAGAAATTAGACATTTTTCAGGGTATATTTGCTGTAAACGACGTTTATGAAGTATATGTTGCTGTGAGTA
Organism: Dendrobium huoshanense; assembly: GCA_016618105.1. Lineage (NCBI taxonomy): Eukaryota > Viridiplantae > Streptophyta > Magnoliopsida > Asparagales > Orchidaceae > Dendrobium > Dendrobium huoshanense. The sequence goes on along the minus strand of CM028343.1, from coordinate 46,336,222 downwards.
TTCAGTGAGGAGTTCTATTTGTTTTAGTGAGATGTAGGAAAACTAAAAAAAATATTTGTGATGGATTTTTCTGCAATGATGAACTCCTGATTAGTACAACCAAAGTTATCAGTAACTCGGTATACATTTTAATTTCATTTACGGATTTTTTTTTTTGACACTTTGTTGTTGATTCAAATTTAAAAGAATAAAATTGAGTGAAGATGTCCTGAAGCAAATCACATTAGGATGCGCTTGGAAGCCTTCCATTACCTGTTGAGATTAGTGCAACATATACACTCATCTCAGCACAAAATGGATGGCATTAATCAAACTCATTTTGACATAATTTGTTTGTGTCAGGACATCCTAGCACATTTTTTTATTATATTTCAAATGCTTTGTAGACTTAAGGCATTTTCTCCTTTTTTTGGTAGTCTTGTTGACATTTTTCAATAAGATGTTACACATGAAACTAGTAATTTTTGGGTAACTCATCCTGTTGCATCTTGCAGAAATAAATCCCTTGGGAAAGATTCCAACAATAGTTGATGGAAATCTTAAACTATTTGAAAGGTAATTCCTAGTTTTCTCTGATTCATTTGTAGACTAAGATAATCATGTTCTTGATTTTATTTGGAACATTCTGTGGAGATATACTAATGTTCTTGATTTTATATAGCGAACTAATAAATTATAAAATGCTTGCAACAAGAAAGGAAAATGCATTGCATAGTTGAGACAACATATATATATATATATATATATATATATATATATATATATATATATATATATATATATATATATATATATATATATATATATATATATATATATATATATATATATATATATATATTCTTGAATGAGAATAAGATTCAAGATGGGCTATTGGCAACATGCTAAATAAATAGATCAATCTTTATATATCTTTTTTTAGGAAAGCTTCTATAATAATATTAAAATGATTCACCAGATTCCTCGGAAGGAGATCTTTTCAAGACTACCTACATTGAACCTGAAACTTGAGGAAATAAAAAGATTACCTGATTTGATTAATAAATGGGTAATTGCATCTGGCCGTTTCGTAGAGTTGTAGAAGCACTTTATATAGGTTTGTATGTTTGTAAATTCTATCACATAGGTCCGTAGACTTTATATTACCTCTTCATATAGATCCTACCATCTTTTGAAAGTTTAAACCAAATTCACAACTTAAATCAAAATCCGATTTTCTTAATGCAGAAGAAAATAATGAAATAAAAGCATTTTTTTTCTTTTGGAATTTTGTAGAAAAATAAATATATATTTTACTCTTTTTATTTTCTAATTTTTATTTCTTTTTCAACTAAAAAATAACCTAAATCAATCACAAGTCTTGCATCTTAATAATAACAGCACAAATCAGATTGCATGAAAATAAATATGTAAGAGAATAGATGCAGAAAATAAAATGTGAAAAATAAAAGATCAAACACACCATAATTTTATAGTGATTAGGTCAACTTGACCTATGTCCACTTCCCAGAGTCCTCTTCGAGTATTGTACTAATCACTTTAGTTTCTCTCCTTTTGACCCCACATCAAAGCGGAGGAGCCCTTATAAGAATCTCTTCCACTAACCTGGTGCAGCGGAATGGCTGAATTCGTTTCACTAACGGTGCAGCGGAGTAGCCGGTGGCCCTTTGACTCCAAGAAGTTCTTCCTAGAGTTTGCCTCTAGTAAAACCTTGACTCATGGAGGAAGAAGGTGGATGTTAATTGGCCTAAGCAACCATATGTAAACTCTCTCTCACACTCCTTTGATCCCACAAGGCTATTCTCTCTCTTTCAATAAAACCTTTTTTTCACTTGCCCAAAGCTCTTTTTTCATATTCTCTCTCTCAAAAGACTCAAGCCCCTTAACTGTCAAAGACTCTCAAACAAAGTAAGCTATATTTAAATAATTGGCTAAAAAATAATTCTAATTTTCAATTTAACCGTCTTTGTTCGTATAGTATGATCTGTAGATCATACAATTCTATTAGTTTAATTCTCCCTTTCAGTATTGTACAATGAATGTTAGTCTGTACGATCAATTCAAATTTTTTTACTGATCGCCCATTATGATCTCATGGTCGTACACTATGATTAGTTCAATTGAATCGTATTTTTTCCAGGACAAACTCTTGGACGACAAAAAACTGTCTCTGTCGATCATCCAATGCGCTCTGAATCGTTTCGTAAGATCTTAATGGTTAATTAAGCCTGATTCAATTGATTAATTTTTGGGATTAATTTAGGCAAGATTTTTAAATATCGTACAATATGAATATGTTGTACAACACGTATAAAACAATTTGCAAAATTCAAAATGTTGCCCAAATTTAATTGGCGGTGGGGTTTCCTAAATACATCTGATCGTCCTGTATGATTAAATTTGTATAGTACGATTAATTCAAAATTTAATTTACTTTAAATATTTTAATTAATTTCTGAACACACATATCATATAATACGACATATCATACAATACAATATTGAAAAAAATTAAAACATTTAAATTCACTCCCGGTGTGTGTGCATAGATCCTTAGGATACCCAACTTGTTTTTCTTTTATACACAATATAAATAAATCATGATTTTCATAAAATATAAATATTCTCTAATTCAAAAATCCAATTAACAAAAAAACCTCAAAAATAAGATTTTACCTCGATCTAATTTCTCCTCATTCAAATTTCTTAATATTAATTGAACACAATAAAACTTTCACGCAAATTTTCTTCTTCTTTTCCTTCCTCTTGTTTTCTCTTCGTCTTCTTCCTATGCTACAGTAACATCGCTACATTGGTTCGGCTACAGTACCTTAGCTGAGGTGCATCTGATAGCCGCTGCTGCTTCATCTCCAGAGGTCAATTACGGGAGGAGGAAGGAATTGAAATGGATTCACTGCTTATCTAATGTACATATATAGATATATATGTTATAATATAACTAATATTTATGTGATTAAATTTTAGCCCTATGGCTTCAGATCAAATCCATGCATGTGAAGTTAAGTGAAAAACTGGAATTTCACTAATTGCTACATTAATTTAATGAATGAACAGTAAATAAGAACTTTAGAACAAAAAGTTACTATCTTCTATGTTGTTTTTCTATCTTCTATTGTATTTGTTCTAATTAAATCTTTTAACACATATATGCTGTTTTCCTTTTTCGTGGATATTACACGAGATTATTTTGCATCATAATGTAACTTTTTGATAACTTAAAATATTTTTTTTTATGCTCCTTGACTTCTTTTTGTCATATTAGTTCATTTATATATGAACATTTGTTGTCATCATTTTCATTGTTTAACACCTTTATCAAATTGTTTTTTGCAGTCATGCAATCTTGAGCTACATTGCTTGCTCATTCCCCGGAGTTCCAGACCACTGGTAATTCAATCTTGTCGTATCTCTAGATTATAATTGCTATGCTTCTTCCATGATGATTTATGAGTTGAAGAACGTATACATGTCCAAAATAATCTAGTGTATTAAGTAGATAATTTACTTTTAGATGATATTTGTGAAGGTCTTCTCTTGGGGATTGGGTGGTTTAGGATTTTTATGAATATTAGCAAAACTTCCTTGAGCGTGAAAATAAGTTGAGGTGAAGTCATAAAAGTATAAGTTTGGTATAATTCTCCATTGGGATCTGTTAAAATAATCTTGAATTCATTACCAAAATCTTTCCATCTACAGCAACCCTACAACATGTGGACAATAACTTTCCATTTTCAACAATCCTACAATCGGTGGATGACAACTTTCTATTTCTATTGTGTAGATAATTCTAGATTCTATAATTAAAGATTGATTTTTTTATTTGTTTCTTTCCTTGATTGTTATTTATTACATATTTATATTTAAATTCTCATATTATTTTTCACACAGAACAAGGGAATAAATTAAGACATACAATTACCATTTTCTACTCTCTTCTCATCTCATTCTGATTTTCAAAATTTTATTATAATCCTTAAAGTTCTACTTGGGAGACCAAAGGGTCCTTCAATATGGAGTTTCTTCTTCATGTCAATGGACCCTTCAGCAGCACTCAAAGCTAATTTTCATCCAACAAAAGTGATAACAATATATGGGAAGGATCCTTTGGAAAGAACGTGGTGGAATCTATCACTAAGAAGATGGTGGCAACTACCACAAAAAAGCTAGTGGTCAAGAAGTTGAAAACTCAAATGTTGGAGATCAATTTCAAAATAGAAAACCCAGATCCAAAACATGGAAAATCTATGATGAAATTTTGGACTAAAAATTTCAAAGAGAGAAAACAACAAAAACAGATCGCAGCAGCTTTTTCTTTCATATTTTAGCACTTGGACATCAAACTTAAGATAATCAACTATTCTCTCAATAAAAACTTTTTTTCGAACATTACTAGGATTAGCTTAGTCACTTAAAATAGTAAATTCTAATATTTTTCTATTACAAACATGAAGAAAACTACTACTTGCATTTAGACTTAGGAGATTCAGTTCATATGAGCAGAGAAAAAAAAAAATTCTACAATTATAACTTATGCCATGAAAACTATAAGGTTCATATTGCAGATGGGTCACTATCAATAGTGTTTAGAATGAGTTTTGTCATTCTCTCAAAAGATTTGACACTTGATTATGTGATTTTATTACTTACCTAAATCTTGGCTTGTTATGGGCTGCCAAATTCACTCACATAAATATTATGTTAATAATTTCTCACATAATCTAAGTAACTTTGGACTTGAACTCAGGGAGGGTGATTGGTAGTGCAAAGATTTAGGACTCTAGCTTCTAAAGAATGATTCCTTAAGCTATGATCTAAAACAACTGGTTCCATATCTATCAAAGATTCAAAATCCCTACTTTAAATTCCAAATACACTTCAAATAATGATAGATATTTGACTTTGGAATTATTACATTGGACATTCAATCCTTACTTTCCTTAAAAAATTAATTCCTTCTCTATTCACCAATAAAAATTCAAAGGACTTTTAATGTGAAAATTATCATCTAACTAAGCACAGGCATATCTCCTATTGCAATCAAACCTGCAAACCTTCACAAACTTTTGCTTTAATCCCTAATGATGTATGGGGATCTTCTAGAGTCAAGATGTCCCTAAATCCATATGGTTTATTTCTTTCGTAAATGATCATACTCATCTTTCTTGTGTATTCTTAATAAAAAAATCCAAAGTAGTAATGCTTTTAAATATTTTAACATTATGTTCCTGATAGGACTTGATGATCAAAACAACACACAACAATATAAAAAAATAACTTACTCCAAATAGATCCATAAATAACACCAAGAAAGCCATTTTTATTAATTTCCAATCAAAGTAAGACAAGAAACAAGTTGATTCACTATTTGAGAGGTGAATTCTCTCTCCCACAATTCCTAGCAGTTACTAGGAACCCAAACACCTCATAAAAACAACTACAAAAATTCAACATAAAAACCCTAACCCTCCATAATTTACCCCCTTAAACAACCAAATCTCCTAATAAATGTCCCTTACATCTTTCCCAAAGAGTTCCTCCCTTTCCCAAAGAGTTTCCTCCTAAATTCTCTTCTTCTATAGGTAATAAAGGAGGTCCTGGGCCCCACCTGGGCAGCTGGACTGCTGCTGCTAGTTGCTTCAATACCCCCTCCTAAAAAGTCATCTTGTCCTCAAGGTGGGAAAGGGAATCTGCTTTAGAATAATACTGTAGTGCTCCCATGTCGCCTCATAATCTGGTAAAACCTTCCACTTGATCAGCACCTCCTTGATCCCCTTGTCTCCTTGGCGCACCCCTTTCACCTCCTATGGTTCTAATATCACCTCCATGTCTTCTAACAGTATGGTCAGTAGTGCGGGCGAGGGTGTGTTGTTTGCAATGGCTCGTCTTAATTGCGATACATGAAATATGAGATGGATGACTGAGATCGGTGGCAATATTCTACTGAGCAATGCACTCCACTACATCGTAGGGCCCAAAGTAGTGGAGGGAGAGCTTCTCATTCCTTTGTCGAGCATAAGTCCTCTGTCTGTAAGGTCGAATCTTCAAATAAATCATGCCCCCTTAAACTGCACATCTCTCTTATATTAATCCCCCTACTTCTTTATGATTTATTGTGCTCTTTGTAGATATTCCTTCAATTATGTCAAAATCCAGTCTCTTTCACCCAAGTATTGCTCCACTGATGACATTGGTGTGTTGCCATGCCCATAATGTATCAGATGAGGTGGATCCCTCTCATATAGAATTTTAAATGGCATTACCTACGCCGTTGTCTATGATGCACCGACACCACTTCTCCTCAAAGAGGCGTGCAGTGTCGGATAAGTATCCGACACGACAGGCATCCGACATGTCTCCGACACATGTCGGACACACTGAAAACATGTCTGATTAAAAAAATTTTAAATACAAATTGGACACGCGTGTCCGACATGTGTGTCTTCAATATTTTATGAATTTTTTAAAAATATAATTTCTTGTATTTAAAATTTTTATTTATTTTAGAAAAATAAATCTCTTATTTCCTATCTATAACACTAAATCAATCGTCCGCACTCAACACCTCATTCATAGAATATTTTCATTTTCATTTCTCTTTAGTGGTCGTGACTTTGGTTTCACAACAATGCCCGATGTCATCTCAATATTGACGTCTAATATCATTACAACATCAATATTTCAAAACCATCTCAACATCAAAGTCTAAAATTGTCTTAACATTGATGTTTGATGTTAACAATTTCTACACTCACAACTTGACAGCTCATCTTTGTCTGACATCATCTTAATATCGATGACTATGCCCTATTAACATTGACGGCAGACGGCTTCTTGACATCGACGCCCAATACTTATTGCATGACTTCGATGCCCGATTCTCGACATCCTAATATTAATCATTTTAAACATAAATTCTAGTTAAATGATTTATTATTTCTAATTTTTTTTAATATTATACTTATTTAATTTTTATACACTATTTTTAAAATATAAAAATTATAATATCATGTCCAACCCGTGTACGCATTCTATATTTTCAATAATTGACGTGTCTCGTGTCCGTATCATGTCGTATCTGTGTCCATGTCTGTGCATTATAGGCTGTTGTATGATATTAAGTGTTATATCAATATTCAGCCCAGGCTAACCATTCGACCCCCCATCTTTGGTGTATTTGATTCAAAGCAACGAAGATAAGTCTCCATACTATGATTCAGCATGTCTATCTGACCATCTGTCTGGGTTTGATAAGTTGTACTCCACTTCAGGATAGTCCCCTGCATCTTGAATAACTCCCTCCAAAAGTGGCTCAGAAAGACCTTATCCCGATTGAAAACATTGGCCTTGGGTATGCCATGCAAACAAACCACCTCTCTAATGAATGTGGCTTCCACCGACACCGTGGTGTAAGGGTGGCATAATGGAACGAAATGAGCATATTTGCTCAATCTTCCCACCCCCACTAGATTCATATTAAATTCGTCTGATCTCAGTAGTCCCTCAATGAAGTCCATTGTCACCTCTTCCCACACCTTCTCGGGTAATGCTAAAGGCTATAGAAGACCACCTGGAGCCATATATAATCATTTGTGTCTTTGACACACATCACAACTATCCACCAACTCCTCTACATCCTTTCACATGCCCACCCAGTATAGTTCCATTGTCAGTCTATGATGTCTTCTGAACTCTTGAATGTCCCTTAATAGTTGTGCCATAAACTCCTGCAATAAACGAGGGATGTGTGGAGATTTCTTTGAAAGCACAAACCATCCCAGATATAGCAGCTTCTGACCCATCAATGAATAACTAGAATCTCTATCCTTGTCTTTTAACAAGTCTCCTCTAATCTTAGCTCCTCAACCTGCTCGCTCTCATGCTTCAAGGCCTCTCAATCCACCACCATGGGAACAGATAGAGCCATAACCTGAGGGTCTTCACTACGCCTGAAGAAACCATCTACTACTTTATTTTCTAGCCTAGGCTTGTACTAGATCCAGAAGTCATAACCCAACAACTTGGAAAGCCATCGTTGATGCTCTTATGTCAACATCCTCTGCTCTACCAAGAACTTCTAACTTCTCTGGTCGATCCTAACTATGAAGTTTTGTCCCAACAACGCCACTTTTGTATTGTCAATACTATCGCCATCAACTCCCTTTCATACACTAATTTCAGCCTGGCCCTAGCGGTCAATACCTGGCTAAAATAAGCTATGGGTCTCTAACTCTGCATAAGAATTGCTCCCAACCCATAACTTGATGCATCAATCTCCACTACAAATGACTGGTTGAAATATGATAGTGCTAATATAGGGACACTCGTCATGGTTTTCTTCAGCTGCTCAAATGCCTAAGTGGCTGCCACCCCTCATTTGAAAATATCCTTCTTTAGTTTCTCTGTCAATAGCCATGCTATAAAACTGTATCCCTCACAAAAATCTTGTAGTATCTTGTGAGTTCCAAGAACTCTCTCTATCTCCTTCAGGGTTTTGGGTAAGTGTCACTCCAATATAGCCTCTATCTTGGAAGGTTCTGTAGCTACCCTTGATTTGGGCACCACATGTCCCAAATACTCCATCCTCTGTTGGGCAAAGGAACACTTCTTCAAATTGGCATACAGTTGATACTCCTCCAATGTTATTAACACTACCCTCAAGTGCTTCACATGCTCTGCCTCAGACCAACCATACATAAAAATGTCATTGAAGAAACTAATACAAACTTGCAGAGGTAGGGCTGAAATACCTTGTTCATAAACAATTGAAAGGTATCTAGGGCATTAGTAAGCCCAAAAGACATCACTAAGAACTCGTAGTGGCCTTCATGAGTCATGAAAAAAGTCTTTTGGATGTCAACGGGCTGCATTCTAATTTGATGGTATCCCGATTTCATATCAATCTTGCAGAACATCATCGCTCTATATAACTCATCCAACAACTCATTAATGACCGTATAGGAATCTTATACAACACTGTTTCCTTATTCAGAGCCTGGTAATCTACACAAAATCTCTAACTACCATCCTTCTTTATCACCAACAACACAAAATTGGAGAAGGGACTAACACTGGAACGTATGATCTGGGCCTCCAACATCTCCTTGATCAATCTCTTAATTTTATCTTTCTGAACCTATGGGTACCGATAGGGTCGAACACGGATAGGGGATATCCCCTCCTTCAGGATGATGGTATGCTCATGCTCCCTTGGGGGAGGTAGGCCTTGAGGCAGCTGGAACACCTCATTGAATTGTTGTAGGAGTGGTTGGACTATCTCTGTAACCTCCTCCTTTTTCCCCATACTTCCTCCTCCCTCGAGGCTTTGGAGCTCCACCAAGAATCCCATACTTGCTCCCTAGATTGCCCTCACCATGGTCTTGAGAGAAACCCTGATTTTGGACAGATTAGGACCCCCCCTAATCCTAACCTTCCTCGCTCTCATTATGAATTCCATAGTTAATGCTTTCCAGTCCACCTTGGTTTCCCCCAATGTTTGTAACCACTTCATTCCTAAAATTACATCTGTGATCCTTAACTCTAAGGGAAGAAAATTTTTATTCACCTGGATCTTTTGCAATGTCACCATCAACCCTGGGCAGATGCCTCTACTCTTCTCCATCTTCCACATTCCCATCATCACCCCAAAACATCTCGTGTTGATTAGCTTAAGCCCCAATCGGTCCACCACCTTGTTAGAGATAAATTTGTGGATTGCCTCACTGTCCACTAGAATTATCACTGATTCTCCTCCTATCTGCCCCCTAACCTTCATGGTGTGATTTAAGGTAAATCCCACCACTAAGTTTAGGGAGACCTCCGTCACATTTAAGTGTAAATGCTCCTCTCAACAACCTCCTCCTCTAGAGTCTCCTCCTCATCACAGACTGTAAGTACCTGTAGCAAACGATCTTTGCAGCGGTGACTCGACACAAATTTCCCATTACAACGGAAACACAATCCCCTAGCCTACTTCTCTTGAGCTTCTGCCTTAGTCAACAGCTTGAAATTTTCCCTTGGCCATGCTCCCAATCCCCTAGCCTTGGGTACTTCTCTCTAAATGAGTACATGTTCTACCTTTGGTGCAAAAAAAGTAGTTTTCATCCAGTATGAAGCTCCCAAATTGTTGCCATTGTTGCTTCTCTCAAGTGAGTTTTTGTCCTCAACCGACTAGGCTAGCTCCATAGCCTCCCCCGACCTTCATGGCCTCAATAACCAGACAGCAGTCCTGATCTCTGGCTTCAATCCCTTCATGAAATTCTCCTCTAACACTGTCTTAGAAAGCCTCCCCAATCAGCTAGAAAGGTACTCAAACCTCTCTCGATAATCTATCACTGTCCCTTCCTGAACTAGAGCAAAAAACTTCTCATAGAATTATTCTTCCTGACTGGTTTGGAAATGTTCTAATAAACTATCTTTGAACTTCCTCTAAGATCGGATTGCTTCTCTCATGTCTCTCCACTGATACCAAGACAAGATATTTCCCTCTATTGCATAAAGCTGCCGTTGTGAGTCTCTCATCCATCAGCCCATTCACTGCAAAGTATTTATCCACCCTATAGATCCACCCATGAGTATCTTCCCCCTTAGAAAAAGGGCATCTTCAGTTTTCTCACTCTCAGATCCCCTCTACTCCAACATCCTCTTCCACCTCCGGCTCCTCTTATATAGCCATTGTTGTGATCTCTCAATTATTCTCTCCCACCCCTCCTTTCATAGATATTATCTTCCACAAAATCATCCATCATTGTTTCTTCATCCCAATTTCTCCTCATACTATATCCTTCAACCATTTCCCTCCTAGTTATCGTTCAAGTGGTGACATATTTTCCCTGTCGCCCAAGATTTATACCTTCTGATCATCCTCCATTGTGCCGATATTGGGGTTTCCACCACTTCCTTGGCCACCCGACTATGCCATCGCCTTCGATGTTGTCGGTTGCGTGTGAAGCTCTAATATTTTTTTCATCATGTCCTCTTGGTTAGGCCTTGGATGAAATCTTTTCCTCAACTTCAGATTTGAATTGACCAATTTCTTTTTCTTGTTACTCTTCCAAAGCATCCACTTTCCTCGGCGCCATAGGTCCCAAATCTTGCTCTGATACTAATTTGATAGGACTTGATGATCAAAACAGTACACAATAATATAAAAAACAGCTATGATGCATCGACACTTCTCAAAGAGACGTGCAATGTCCGACACATATTTGACTCGACATGCACCTGACACACGTCTGATGCACTGGAAACGTATCTTATTAAAAATATATTAAATATAAACTAGACACGAGTGTCTTAAATATTTAAGAAATTTTTTAAAATATAATTTTTTGTATTTAAAATTTTATTTATTTAAAATATAAAATGAAATTTCTTATTTCTTATCGACAACACCAAATCAATTGCCAACTCTCAATACCTCATTTATCGAATATTTTCATTTTCATTTCCCTTTGGTGGATTGCGATATTGGTTTCACAACAATGCTTGATGTCATCTTAGCATCGACATTTTAAAGTCATCTCAACATCAAAGTCTGATAATGTCTTTACATTAATGCTCGACGCTAGTAATTTTTAGTCCCAGAACTTGACAACTCATCTTTGTTCAACGTCTTCTTAATATTGGCGACCAACATCCTCTTAACATCGATTACAAACACCCTCTTGATGTTGATGTATGATACTTACTGCATAACATCGATGTCCAACTCTCGACAACATTGTCATCTCCTCTCTCAATGCCTGATACACAACATCGACGCCCGACTCTCGACATCCTAATATTAATTATTTTAAGCATAAATTATAATTAAATGACTTGTTATTTCTAAATTATTTTTAATATTATACTTATAACAACTTCTATGCACTATTTTTAAAATATAAAATTTTTAATACCATGTCCAACCCGTCTCCGTATCTTATATTTTCAATAATTGTCATTTCCCGTGTTTGTGTCGTGTCGTATCTATGTCTTTGTGTCCGTATTTGTGCATCATAGAAAAACAATAACTTACTCTAAATAGATCTAGAAATAACTTCAAAAGAGCTATTTTTACTAATTTCCAAGCAAAGCAAAATAAGATACAAGTTGATTCATTGTTCAAGAGGCGAGTCATCTCTCCCACAATTCCTAGCAGCTTCTACGAACCCAAATACCTCACAAAAAATTCCTGTACAAATTCAAAACATAACAAAAAAATCCTAACCCTCCATAATCTTCCCTTTTAAATAGCCCAAATCCTTTAATAAATGTCCCTTATATCTTTCCCAAAGAGTTCCCCAACTTTCTTAAAGAGTTTCCTCCATAAGCCTCTTCTCGTATATGTGATAAAGAAGGTCCTGGGCACCACCTAGTCAGCTGGACTTATTCACTTCAGTTTCTTCGTTGACACCACTTAATATAATGAGGTTGCTTAATGGAAAACTCGACACCTCTTAGAGGTGGCTAAGTCACTCATATTTTTCATATATATCCTTTAAAGCTACACACCACCACCCCTCTAAAAATTTTAGAGTATTACTCTCATTTTTATATTAATGACAAATATTTATGAAAGAGGAAAATGTCTGAAATAAATGAAGAAGCAGATTGCGAGGTATTGAACTGCATATGATAAGGTAGGGGAGAGGCCAATTTATTATGTTGAAGACTAAAATAAAAACCCACTTAGTGATAACGGTGCAAATAATTTCTGAGTTGTTGCCAACTTTTTTAGCTTTCTTTGAGAATTCAATGTGGATGAGTAGGAAGTTGAGAAAAAAGAAATTTAGAGTTGAATTTGATATTGTATATTATTTTTATATAATTCATATATTTTATATTATTTTGTTCTTCTAATATTTGAATTTTAATTCTATTTCACATAATTTAACATTTGCTATTTTACGTCTTGTGCAATTTTTTATTTCATATGTATATCAATTTGTTACTTTATAGTTCAATAAAAAGAAAATTTGTCATTCATTAACATATTATTTGTGTATTATATAATAAATCCCTTTCAGCCTTTATTTTTATTTTACATGATTTTTGAATTTTGTTGCTTACTCCTCGCCTCACGAATGGAAAACTCCTTAATACCCAATTTAGCAATTTTAAAACTTGACTAATACGATAATAAAAATAAAAATATCTCTTTTTATTTATGGTGTTGAGGTCACTTAAGGTAAACATATTCTCATATTCTTCATTGAAAAGTTTATCAAAATAGCTCTTCCACTTGTGTTAAATATCTTCCTATAAGAAAAATACTTTTTGATCTTCATCCTTAGTGCACTTCAATTGACCTATGTATTTATTTCTTTTCTCTTTGTTTGACTAACTTATATATACTTATTTTACCCTCCATAGTAACTAATCTATTGTATAAATCACGAAAAGTTAAATTTTTTGCTTCAACAACAACAACAACAACAATAAGTCTTTATCCCACTATGTGAAGTTGGTTATATGAATCATTTTTTTCTCCATTATGTTATTTTAAGATTCAAAGTATTGTCTATATTTAATAAAAAATGATCATTTCTAATATTTTCTAACCAAGTCTTTTTAAGTTTACCTATACATTTCTTAACAAAAGTCATATCTAATGCATCTACTTTCCTAACCGAGTCATCAAAAGGTCACCATTTTATGTGACCAAATCATCTAAGCCGACTCTCTCTAATCTTATCTTCCACTGGAGCTACTCCAACCTTTTCACGTATATGCTCATTTTCGTATCGTGTCTCTAATAGTAAAGACACTCGTCCACATGAGCACCCTCATATGTGCCATAAAGCATTGCGATGCATTCCTCTTATAGAATTATCACTTAAGTTTGAGAGGAACTTTTCTATCACACAACAAGTCCGATGCTTCCTCCACTTCATCCATTCAACTTAAGTTCTACTAATAATATCCCCATCTATTTCACTATCACTCTGAACAATAGACCCAAGATATCTAAAATGTTTACTCTTATTAATGACTAGATCACCCAAAGTCATAATCTCCCTATTAGATATATTATTATTAAAATTACACTCTATATATTCAATTTTAAATCTACTCAAACAAACGCCTTTTGACTCTAAGGTTAACTTCCATAATTCAAGTTTACCATCAACTCCTCATTTACTCTTATCAACAAGAAGAATATCATCAGCAAAAAGCATACACCAGAGTACAACCTCTTGCAAATGTCTAGTGAGAACATCCATCACTAAAGCAAAAAGATATGGGGTTAAAGCTAATCCTTGATGTAATGCAATTGAAATAGAAAAATACTTTGTCAAACCACTTTTTGTTTGATCACAAGTAATAACTCTTGCATACATACCCTTAATGATTTGAATATAAGCATTATTAACCCCTTTCTTATGTAGAATTCTCCATAGCATTTATCTTGAATTTCTTATATGCTTTCTCTAAATCAATAAAAATCATATATAGATCCTCCTTATTCTCTTTATACTGCTCCATCAAATCTCTCAATAAATGTATAGCTTCCATAATAGACCTACCTGGCATGAATCCAAATTGATTTTTAGAAACATTAGTGTCATGTCGCAACGTATGCTCCATAACTCTCTCCCATAGTTTTAAAGTATGTCACATTATCTTAATTCCTCTATAATTTGTACAATCTTCTGCATCATCTTTTTTCTTAAAAATATGAATCAACACACTCATTCTCCACTCATCTAACATTTTTTTAGTCTTCAAAATAATATTAAAAAGTTTAGCAAGTCAAGAAATTCCTTTATCTCCTAAGCATTTTCACACCTCTATTGGAATATCATTAGGAACAACTTTTTCACACTTCATTTTCTTTAAAGCCTCTTTAACTTCGATTTTACTAATACGTCGATAAAAACAAAAATCTTTATGTTCATTTAGGATGCTAGGGTCATTAAAGTAAATCACATTATCATAATCTTCATTGAAAAATTTAGCAAAATATCTCATCCACCTTTGTTGAATATCCTCTTCTAATAAAATAATTTTTATCTACATCCTTAATATACTTCACTTAAACTAAATCCTTATTACTCCTATCTCTTTGTTTAACTAACATATACATATATATTTCGCTCTCCTTATTATCTAATCTATCATATAAATTATTAAAAACTAAAATCTTTGCATTGCAAATTATTTTCTTAGACGCCTTACGTGCCTCTTTATATCTTTCCCAATAATCATTATTTTTACAACTAAACTAATTTTTATAATAATTCTTCTTATTTTTTATATTTTCTTACACATTTTGATTCCACCATCAACTAGTTTTACTATTATTAACTTTTTCCTTTGATATTTCAAGCACATCATTTGCAACTTTCTTAATATCATTTGCTACTTTTTGCCATATAACATTAGCTTTCTCATGTACAGACAAAATCTTAAGATCTAGAATCTTACTATAAAAAATATTTTTGTTAAATTTTTTTAAATGTCACCATCTAATCCTAGAACAACGGTTTATTTTATTTTTTGTTTTATGCCCCTTCATCTTAAAGTCAAAACTAATAAGCAGTGTTAGATATATAAACCTTCTCTCAGAATAACTTTATAATCTTTGCAATCTAATAATCTATTTTTCTTAAAATAAAATAATTAATCTAAGTTTTATTATATACATTTTTATAAGTGATGAGATGCTCATATTTTTTCTTTAATAAGATATTAACAATTACAAAATCATAAGAAAAAAAAAATTTAATATGGCCTTACCACCTTCATTTGTCGTTTCAAAGCCATAGCCACCATGAATACTTTTAAAATCATCTACCTCTCTACCAACATATATATTTAAATCTCCTCCTATAAAAACTCTTTCTTTGAGAAATATCTTTTATATTATTCTTCTATATCATTTTAAAATTTTAATATTGACCACATATGCAAACCTACGTGTAGAGCATAAGTGCTTATAATATAAACCTATACAGGTCTTTCTATGTTGAACTCAAATTTTTAAGCTTTTACATATAAAGCAATTTTTATAACAAAAATGTCTTATTTTTGGATTTTTTTGTACATTTTGATTCTGCCATCAACTGTTTTTATTATTAAGAGTTTTTCTTTTTGATTCTCCAAGCACATATGTTAAAATATTCTAAATATCATTAGTAATGTTTTTCACATAATATTAATTTTCTCATTAACAATTCAAATATTAAGTTCTTGATTCTTACCCTCAAAAAATATTTTTATTAGTATTCTTTAAATACTCCATCTAATCCTTGGATAATATTTTACTTTATTTTTTATTTTTCACCCCTTCATCTTAAAATCTAAAAGTAATATTAGGTGCATAAACTTCCATTCGAAATGACTTTATAATTTTTTAAATCTAAATGATCTATTTTTTTATAAAAAGATAATCAATATGAATTTTATTTTGCCCTTTCTTTTAAATAATGAGATGCTCCTATCTTTTCATAAATAAAGTATTAACAATAATGAAATCAAAAGCCAAATATAGTACTATCACATTTATTAATCACTCTACTCCATACTATCAGATTCATGTAGCCGACCCCACGTAGTGGGATAAAGGCTTGATGTTGTTGTTGTTGTTGTTGTTGTCTACTCCATACTATCATGAATGTTTTTAAAATCTTCTATCATTTTATCAACATGTCTATTTAAATCTTCTTCAATAAAATTCTTTGTTTTAAGATATAACCTTTGTATTAATTCTTATTAAGTCATTTCTAATTTTTTTTAATACATATATCCAAATTAATTTGAGGAGCTGAGCATAAGCACTTGTAATATTTATAATCTTAGCATCAACATCAATCTTTAAACTATAATTCAATTTTTAATTCTATTAATTTCTATAATGTTATCTTTCAAATTCTTATTTGTAATCAGGCATACACCATTTCTAGTGCGATTCCTACTTGAATATTAAAGTTTAAATCTTAAACTGTTAATCTCGTTAGCCTTCTTTTTTCAAACCATTTAGTTTCCTAAATATATGTAATATTTATTATAATATCTATTAATTCTATTAATTTACATGGAAGATTACCTATATTCTAAGTTCTTATTATAGTTCTAGTTTCATGACTTGCTGTTTTTATTATATTCGTCTCTGATGTGAGAACTATGACAATATATATAGCTTGTGAGCGGTGGCCAATAGAGGTGATGACAATATAGCTTGGTTGCAGTAAAACAATTTTCACTTAAAATTGAGTGAATTTACTTTACCTCAAAAAAACAAATTAGAATATTTTGCATTATATTTAGAATATTTTACGAAGTTTTCTTTTTTCAGCCGACAAACACCAATATTTTTAAAACCCTGGCAAAAGTAATATTTACACCTACTTTACTTCCAACTAACAACCCCTAATACAAAAATGATTTCTTCTCTTTCTTTAAGTATCGTTTTGTCTTCAATCTTTATTCACATTCATTCTCAGCATAGGAGTAAATTTAACTTTAAATCTATATAGGGTATCTTTATTAAATACTCCTTAAATAAAAATGGTACAAATGTTATTCCTTAATCATAGAAAAATTTACATTTCCATTGATATAGTTTTCCTTAAAAAGAACCTTATCACTTTGAACCTAAAATTTAGGAGGAAACTCAAGAACAAGAATTTCAAGTTTGAAACTTATTTGATCATCTACCATCATCTTTCATAAAACTCATGGATAACAAACATTTCACATTGCCCCTTATTTCACTATTGAAGTCTCACTAGAAATACAAACTCCCTCATCACCTTGTTAATATTCTTAACCTACGATGAATGAGCTTCACGTCAATACTAAGAGGGAAAAAAAGAACAAAAGAAGACGAGCAACAACTTATCTCCTTCACATACAAGAACCTGAGCATTCTTCATGGATTAATGAAGCATAGACTAGTTAGAATTTTTTTTTGAAATTAATCCTGATCTCCATGTTCATTCATCAAGCACCTAATCTATGTTTTCATAACATATAAAGGGCTTTCACTTGGATTTTATGTTTTTTTGACTTTTTTTGATAAAATTCAGATACCAAATAATATTCATGAAGCTCTCAAAACTCTTTAGTGGAAGAAAATTGTAATAAAAGAAATGAAGTCCTTAGAAAGGACTGTTACATGCATCAAACTCAATATTATTCAAGGTTTACTCTTTCTTTCGTAAATTTTGATTGACGTCTACATCAATTTTATATCAAGAATGCTTTTCTTAATGGGGACCTCGAGGAGGAAGAATACATGAAAATCCTACTCGGATTGAAAAAATAGAGAAGTATTAAAAATGTATGTCAACTCAAAAAAGCTCTATGTGGCCTTAAATAATCTCCTCGTACCTATTTTGGTAGTACTTACTAATACGTCATCATAAAATTATCTTGATCAGGCATGAATCTCGAGGCAAAATCAAGCCAGAAGCTTCAAAAATTAAATCCGGGATCACCTGAACTCCGATTTCAACAAACTTACAGTCAAACTGAGCGTCTCGGAAATACGAACCCAACGACACAAAATTCAACTCAATTCGAGCTCAAATCAAGGACCCGAAGCGCTGTTGGAAAGTTCGTACCATAATTTGAGTTACCAAACGGTCTCCAAACTTGACGAGCTTATGGTCGAATCGAGCGGCTTGACGAGACAAATCGAACGAGCCCAAGATCGCTAAATTCCGAAGTCATTAAGACCTTCAAATGCCTGATAAACGGTCCACGATCGAAGGATTCAATATCGGCCGTTCATCCAAACCACTCCATTTTGCCCCTGATCTCTCATCTATTTATAGGCCATGCCACTCCAGAAAATCTATAAATAGACCCCTCATTTCTCGTGAGAGAGGAGGGAAGACCCAAGCAAGAAGAAGAGGAGAAGAGAAGAATAGAAGGGAAGAAACTCCTCCTTGACCACCGCCGGAGTTCCGCTTGAACCCCAAATGATGCCAGAATTCTGTTTGACTTCCACGGGACACCAAAATTCTGCCCGACTTTCACAGGATGCCATAATTTTGGACTTTCGCTGGACGTCTAGCTGGAGATGGATTTCTTTTCATTGTTGGACTTCTACTTGACACAATCCTTCTGACCTCTGTTTCCAGCCGACTACGATCTTTCTGACTTACGTCTCCCACCAACTGTAGTCCTTTCGACCTCTGTTACCAGCCGACTACGGTCCTCCTGATTTACATCATCCGCAGACTACAGTCTTTCCGACCTCCGTCGCCAGACAACGATCTTTATGACCTCCGTCGCCAGTCGACTACGACTCTTCTGACCTCCGCACCAGACCATGGTCCTTCTGACCAAACGAACCCATTAATAGTGACTCTTTATATTCACATAATGTAATGTACTCTATAAAATGTATATCAAGCTAAGGCCTTCTCCCAATGAAGGGCCTCATTTGTAATCAACTGTTATACTACTGGATTCATTCGAACTGGGGTAGGCCCCGTGGTTTTTTCCCCCTTTTCAAGGGTTTTCCACGTAAAAATCTTGGTGTCTCATAAATGCTAGATCCTCTCTCCTTATCTGATTACGTTCCAGATTTTCGTACAATGCTGAGACGATAAACTTTATATTTCTCCACCGCCGCGAATACTCCTAAATGTAACAGTTTGACGCCGTCTGTAGGAATGTGGTTCACAACTAAGGGGCAAATTTTGCTCCAACATCAGAAGGTCATTCAAGTCAACTTTCTAATATCACTCATTATTGTATCAATTTCATAAGAAACAGATGCGGACTGGGGGGGCAACATCGACTCCATCATAGTAAAAAAGATCCTCCAATGCTTTCATCATCAAGATGATATTTTAAAAAAATCCCAGCAAATGCAAGAATACTTCCAATCAATTGCAATCTTTATACAATCCTTTGTTAGACTTCTACTCCTTGGGCAAGGTATTAATCTCGACCTCAAAAAGATAGTAACGGTCTAAAGACAGACCCTTCTTTACATTTGATTCGGGATACGTGGCATTCGCCCCCTCCCAATCAAGGCAAAATCGATCCCAGGGGCATCCGATTCGACCTCTTCCATACATGTTTCGTCGAGCAAAGGCTCCGACATACAACATCGGATAGGTCTTACATCCTTGGTGGATTCTCTCGATCTCTTCCATACAGGTTAACGTCGTCGAGCAAACGCTCCGACATACAACCTTTGATAGGTCTTACATCCTTGGTGGATTCTATCGACCTGTTCCATACAGGTTAACTTCATCGAGCAAAGACTCTGACATACAACCTCGGAAAGGTCTAGCATCCTTGGTGGATTCTCTCGACCTCTTCCACACAGGTTAATGTCATCGAGCAAAGGTTACGACATACAACCTTGGAAAAGTTTCACATCCTTGGTGGATTGTCTCGACCTCTTCAATACGGGTTAACGTCGTCGAGCAAATGCTTCGACATATAACCTCGGATAGGTCTTACATCATTGGTGGATTCTCTCAACATCTTTCATATAGTTAATATCGTCTAGCAAATGCTCCGACATACAACCTCAGATAGGTCTCACATCCTTAATGTATTCTCTCGACCTTTTCCGTATAGGTTAACGTCATCGAGCAAAAGCTCTGACATACAACCTCGGATAAGTCTTACATCCTTGGTGGATTCTCTCGACCTCTTCTATACAGGTTAACGTCATCGAGCAAGGCTCTGACATACAACCTCAGATATTTCCTACATCCTTGGTGGATTCTCTCGACCTCTTCCATACAGGTTAGCGTCATCGAGCAAAGGCTCTGACGTATAATCTCGGATAGGTCTTACATCCTTGGTAGATTCTCTCGACCTCTTCCATACTGGTTAGCGTCATCGAGTAAAGGCTCTGACATACAACCTCGGATAGGTCCTACATCCTTGGTGGATTCTCTCGACCTCTTCCACACAGGTTAACGTCATCAAGCAAGGCTCTAACATACAACCTCATATAGGTCCTACATCCTTAGTGGATTCTCTCGACCTCTTTCACCAAGGTTAACGTCATCGAGCAAAGGCTTTGACATACAACTTTGGATAGGTCTTACATCCTAGGTGGATTCTCTCGACCTCTTCCCACAGGTTAACGTCATCGAGCAAGGCTCTGACATACAACCTCGGATAGATCCAATGTTTAAAATTGCGTGTTCGGGTATTGAGGTGTTTTTCATTCGTGAGGCGAGGCGTAAGCCTCAAGGCATTTTGAGGTGTAAGCCTCAAAATAAAAAAGATTGCGTAAATATAAAATGAAAATTTTTTTTCTATACTAATGAGTGAATAATATAAAATATAAAAAAGCATAAGATATGAAGTGAAATCAAAATATCTCAATAATAAGACAACATGAAATATTGTTCAACTCAAAATTCTATCTTTCCCAAATCCCAGTATTCTTTTCATTAACATATAATTCCAATTTCAAAAAATAAATAGCAATGACATATCACATAAGAACTCATAAGTTATCAGCACTGTCATCACTAAGGGTTTTTTATTTGAATCATCATTATGGTGAACTGCTCTCTCCCCTTCCTTCTCTCCTATAGAGCCCAATGTCGGGCATTTACTTTAAGATTTATGTAAGTTTTAATATATATAGCGTGATGCGTAAGCCTCATGCTAGTGAGGCGAGACGGGCCTCATGGTGGGCCTCAACTAAGTTGAGGCGCAAGCCTCATAAAAAAAACCCGAGGCGTAAGCATCGAGGCATTTTTTATTGGAATTACGTAAAGGCGGGGCTCAAGGAGAGCCTCATATTGCGCAATTTTAAACCATGGATAAATCTTACATCCTTGGTGGATTCTCTCGACCTCTTCTACACGGGTCAACGTCAGCAAGCAAAGGCTCTTACTTACATCCTCGGATATATCACACATCCTTGGTGGATTCTCTCAACCTCATCCACATGGATCAACATCATGAAGCAAATGCTCTGAAATACAACCTCAGATAGATCTTACATCCTTGGTGGATTCTCTCGACCTCTTCCATACTGGTCAATATCAGCATGCAAAGGCTCTTACTTATATCCTCGGATACATCATACTTCCTTGGTAGATTCTCTTGACCTCATTCACATGAATCAACATCATCAAGCAAAGGCTCTGACATATAACCTCGGACAGGTCTTGCATCCTTGGTGGATTTTCTCGACATTTTCCATACAGGTTAACCTCATCGAGCAAGGCTCTGATATATAACCTTGGATAGGCTTACATTCTTAGTGGATTCTCTCGTCCTTTTCCACACGGATTAATATCATTGAGCAAAAACTCTGACATATAACCTCAGATAGGTCTTTCATCCTTGGTAGATTCTCTCGACCTCTTTCACACAGGTTAACGTCATCGAGCAGGGCTCTGACATACAACCTTGGAAAGGTCTCACATCCTTGTTGGATTTGCTCGACCTCTTCTATATAGGTAAACGTCATCGAGCATGTCTCTAACATACAATCTTGGATAGGTCTCACATTATTCTTGGATTTTTTCGACCTCTTTCATATAGGTTAACGTCATAGAGCAGGGCTCTGACATACAACATCGGAAAGGTCTTACATCTTTGCTGGATTCTTTCGATCTATTCCACACATGTTAACGTCATCGAGCAGGGCTCTGCATACCTCTGTTTAAAATTGTGCAATAAGAGGCGCGCCTCTACGCAATTTGACCCAAAATCGCCTCGAGGCTTACGCAATTCCTCTCCTGGCGGAGGCGTACGCCTCACTTGAACTGAGGCGCGCCTCAGAGGCGTAATTGCGCAATTCTGGCTGAGGTGTACGCCTCAAATATATGCTTAGTATCGCTCAGTATATGCTCGGTACCGCTCAGTATATGCTCGGTATAGCTAGGTATTTGCTCGATACTGCTAGATACATGCTCGGTACCGCTCAGTATATGCTCAGTACAGCTAGGTATTTGCTCGGTACCGCTCAGTATATGCTCAATACAGCTAGGTATTTGCTCGGTACTGCTAGGTATATGCTCGGTACTGCTCAGTACCGCTAGGTACATGCTCGGTACTGCTAAGGAACATGCTCGGTACAATAAAATTTTTTAGTACCGAACCCCGCCAGGGGGCAGCACCCCCTTGGACCCCCGGCAGTCCGGCATATTGTTCTATTCATCATCTTTAGTGTTAGTCTACTTGTTCATGAGTGCATGCTTTGATTGGAAGACATTGGACTCTATAGGAAAGGAGGAAGGGGTGAGAAGATTCCCTTGAAGACTCATTTAGTGATGGGACATTATTGGATTATATATGTTCTTTCTTAATTGTACTTTGGGAGTTTTGATAGATTAATATTTTGTGGTTTTGTACTTTGGGACATGATTTTATTGCATTTATTTTCTTACTTTCCCCTAATTTTAATTGTCATTTAGATGTTTTTATTGTATGATAGAATCTTACTATTTTTTACTTGCTAAAACCCTTAAATTCTCATTTACGCAATTCTTCGTCGGTGAGGCTTACGCCTCACACCGCCTCGAGGCTTACGCCTCGCCTCACGGACGAAAAACGCCTCGAGGCTTATTTACGCAATTTTAAACCTTGCTGCATACAACCTTGGAATGGCCTCACATCCTTACTGGATTTTCTCGACCTCTTTTATATAGGTTAACGTCATCGAGCAGGGCTCTGACATACAATCTTGGATAGGTCTCACATCCTTCTTGGATTTTCTTGACCTCTTCCATATACGTTAACGTCATCAAGTAGGGCTCTGACATACAACCTCGAAAAGGTCTTACATTCTTGTTGGATTCTTTTGATCTCTTCCATATAGGTTAACGTCATTGAGCAGGACTCTAATATACAACCTTGGATAGGTCTCAAATCCTTGCTGGATTCTCCCGACCTCTTCCATATAGGTTAATATCATCAAACAGAGCTCTGACATAAGACCTCGGATAGGTCATACATCCTTAGTGGATTCTCGCAATCTCTTCTACAGAAGTCAGCATCATCGAGCAATATTTTAAGTAAACATTCTCTCTAAAGAAGATCTCATGAAAGCAAAGTGATTGTAAAATCATCACTCATATATAGACCTTAGCAGTCTAACAGCGCCTCCAAAAATATGGGGGGCAAGATATCAAAGCACATCATGCATGTCTCAAAGATGCAATAACAATTCAGCTCCATCTAAGCGACAAGTTCTCAAATTTGTTAGAGTTACATTGCAAAAGATTGTACATCAAGTTCATTTTTATAAGAATCTGAAAGTAAAAAGTATATTGACATCATCTGTACAAGTTACAATCATCAAATAACAAGCAACTTCAAAACAGTCAAATATCCTTAGTGGATTTAGTGACTTCTTCTCTGCTGCACACAAGCATCTCCAACAACTTCTTCTTCAAAGAAAGATTACAATTTGATCTTCATCAGGCCTTTACTTAGTCAACAGTATTAGTGTGTTGCCAAAATGATTGCATAACATACTGCTTCAGCCCCCATGAATCAAGGATATCTGATGTCGACACACTTCAGTATGGATGCATATTGCCTTAGCAAAATGTCACTGGACTCCTGCTATCATTGGTCATTCGTTTGATATCTTCTGGCGGCCCTTCACTTCATATCAGCCATCATCGACTTCTTGTTTGACTACTAATAGGCTTTAACTCGATCGTTCATTGCCGACAGTCTTCTGCTCAAATGGCGTTGAAATTCTCCTTTTCTACTCGTCACTTCTGGTTCTCCTCCCGGACATTATTATCGCCAAATCTTCTCAAATCACCCTCACATACAAGCAGTAACTGGTCTTCTTCTATTAAGGATTATTTTTTAAGAAGAAATCCTCTCATCATGACTACTACACAAAGGAGGGGCACTGAAGCTTGATAGAGGAATACTGCCTATCTACGACAGTGGAATGCCTCCAATGTAAGAAGAAGAGCGCAAGAAGAGAATAAGAAGGAAACAATCTCCTTTTACACAATAGAGGGGCACTGAAACTTGATAGGGGAACGCCGCCTATATTCGACAGTGGAATGCCTCCAATGTAAAAAAAAAAAAAAGGTAATAGAAGAACAACAAGGTAAACATCTCCTTCAACACAAGGGAGGGGCACTGAAACTTGATAGGAGAATGTCGCCTATCTCCGACAGTGGAATGCCTCTAATGTAAGAAGAAGACCAGAGAAGAAGAAAAGAAACAATTGCAAAAGTTCTAACTTCTACATACGGAGAGGGGCCCTGAATTTTAGTTAGGGATGCCGCCTATCACAAATAGGGGAATGTCTCAATTGTAAGAAAGTTAGAATGAGGGAGGAGAAAGAAAAAAGCGGATACAAAAAGTCTAACTTCTTTACGAGAGGAGGGGTGCCGATTTAAGTAGGGAAAATCACCTACGAAAAACAGCAGAAAGCCTCAGCTGTCAGAAAGCCAGAAGAAGAAAAAAGGAGAAAATTCCAACTCAACTAAAGAAAGGCAGAAGAAGAAAAAAAGGAGAAAATTCCAACTCAACTGAAGAAAGGCAGAAGAAGAAAAAAAGGAGAAAATTCCAACTACAAGAGGAGAGGCGTTGATTTAAGTAGGGAAAGTCACCTACGAAAAATAGCGGAAATCCTCAACTGTCAGAAAGCCAGAAAAATAAAAAGAGGAGAAAATTCCAACTTATGTATAAAAGGAGGGGTGCTGATTTAAGTAGGGAAAATCACCTACGAAAAACAGCGGAAAGCCTCAACTGTCAGAAAGCCAGAAGAAGAAAAAAAGGAAAAAATTCTAACATTTGTACAAGAGGAGGGGAGCCGAATCAAGTAGCGAGTCACCTACTGAAAATAACGGAAAGCCTCAACTGTTAGAAAGAAAGAAGGAGAAAAGAAGAACGTGCAAGTTTCCCCCTGGCCTTGGGGGGTATTTATAGTGTTTTTGGAGGAAAAGAGAAGCCTCTAGAAGTTTTTAAAATTTAAAAAAAAAATTTGAAATTTTCAGAAATTTTTCAGAATTTTTTGGGATTTTTTTCGGAATTTTTTTTATTAAAAACAAATCCTGTGGGCCCCACAATAAAAAAAATGCATAACCGCGCGCCTAACAATGCGGTAGCTCCGTTTCGCGCACGAGCGCGCGGGCCGCCGCCGGCGTGCAGCAGCGGGAGGCGGCTGGCCGACCGGCCGGCCGGTTCGGCCGCCTACGAGTGCCCGTGCCTGATTTTCGGCTTGGACGGTCCAAATTCAACGTTTTTGGGGTCCTCGAACACGTTTTTCGATGTTCCAGACTCAATTTAGATACTTTCGGAGCTCAACGGGATATCTATGATCAAGTTTGAGCACGTTTATGTTTTATGGAGTGCAATTTTTTGGCATTTCAATCAAATTGAAGTGTTGTAACATATATTTTTGGACTTCTGGAGCTTCTACGTCCGAAAATAGGGGGCAACTGATACGTCATCATAAAATATCTTGATCGGGCACGAATCTTGAGGCAAAATCAAGCCGAAAGCTTCAAAAATTAAATCCGGGATCACCTGAACTCCTATTTCAACAAACTTACAGTCAAACTGAGCGTCTCGGAAATAGGAACCCAACGACACCAAATTCAACTCAATCCAAGCCCAAATGAGCCCAAACCAAGGACCCGAAGCGCTGTTGGAAAGTTCGTACCACAATTTGAGTTACCAAACGGTCTCCGAACTTGACGAGCTTATGGTCGAATCGAGCGGCTCGATGAGGCAAATTCAACGAGCCCAAGATCGCTAATCCGAAGTCATTAAGACCTTCAAATGCCTGATAAATGGTCCACAATCGAAGGATTTAATATCGGCCGTTCATCCGAACCACTCCATATTTGCCCCTGATCTCTCATCTATTTATGGTCCATGCCACTCTAGAAAATCTATAGATAGACCCCTCATTTCTCTTGAGAGAGGAGGGAAGTCCCAAGCAAGAAGAAGAGGAGAAGAGAAGAATAGGAGGGAAGAGACTCCTCGACCACCGTCGGAGTTCCGCCTGAAGTCCAAATGACGTTAGAATTCTGTTTAACTTCCACGGGACATTGGAATTCTGCCCAACTTTCACGGGACGCCAGAATTGTGCCCGACTTCCACGGGACGTTTAAATTATGTCCAAGTAACGACAGAGTTCACCCCTGACGCCGAATCTCCGCCCAAGTGATACCGGAGTTCTCCTCGGCCACCAACAGACGTTGGACTTCCACCTGACGCCAGACCTTCACTCATCACCAAGTTTCTACCCGACCCCGAACATCTACCGGTTATCGGACTTTCGCTGGACGTCTAGCCGAAGATGGATTTCTTTCCATTGTTGGACTTCAACCTGAAACAGTCCTTCTGACCTCTGTTGCTAGCCGACTACGGTCTTTCTGACTTACATCGCCCACCAATTATAGTCCTTCCGACCTCCGTCGTCAGCCGACTACGGTCCTCTTGATTTACGTCATCCGCAAACTAAAATCTTTCTGACCTTCGTCACCAGACAACGGTCTTTATGACCTCCGTCGCCAGCCGACTACGACTCTTCTGACCTCCGTCGTCAGACTATGGTCCTCCTGACCAAACGAACCCTTTAATAGTGACTTTTTATATTCACATAATGTAATGTACTCTATAAAATGTACATCAAGCTAAGGTCTTCTCCCAATGAAGAGCCTCATTTGTAACAACTGCTATACTAGTGGATTCATTCGAACTGGGCTAGGCCCCGTGGTTTTTTTCCCCTTTTCAAGGGTTTTCCACGTAAAAAATTTTGGTGTCTCATGAATGCTAGATCCTCTCTCCTTATCTGATTGGGTGCCGGATTTTCGTACAACGCTAAGACAATAAACTTTATATTTCTCCACCGCCGCGAATACTCCTGGACGCAACACTTACAAAGACGTTGGCAATATCGAACAAATCACTCTCACTTATCAAACACTTACCTGAAGGATAAAAGGTGAGGGTAAATTATAATGGCAGGTGACTTCGAGGTTGAATTAACCAGAGTGAAAGGGTTTTTGGCAAGAGAATTTGAGATAAAAGACTTTAAAAAATTAAAAAAATTTCTTGATATGAAAGTGCATGATCAAAGCAAAGTATTGTTATTTTTCAAGTGAAAAATATTCTTAATCTACTTAAAGAAACATGAATTCTTTTATATAAGTTCGCAAAAACTCTAATGGACCAAATAAAGCAAATTGGATTCACTTCTAACATTTCGTTTATTAAAGAATGCACCAATTCCTAGTCAGCAAACTCATCTACCTCTATCTCAGTTGTTCCTAGAAAATTGTGCAAGGCTGAAAATGATAATTTAGGAATAATTAAAATTGAGGGGAGTTTCATTTACTTGCCTTTTGGCTGAAAAAGAAGAAACAAAGGAAGAAGATCATTACTTTTTTGTCTGCAATAATTACCAACTCTTTGATAAACATAAGGATGATTTCCTTGACAACATTTCCATTAAATGCTAACCATTTTGGCATGCTAACTTTGACCCATCATTTGATTTCGTTACACATTATGAATGCTATTTGCTCATAATTCATGAAATGAGAATTGGTTTTCTTGTAAATCTTGAATGCTATTTTTTTCAGAACTTACCACTTTTTATGATCCTTAGCTTTATTTCCCTTTTTCTGCAAAGGTATCCTGCTGATCTTTCGTCTAGGGCCAAAATCAACTCTATTTTGGACTGGCATCATTCAAACCTACGTCTTGGTTCAAGTATGTATGATCTAGTGCTTTATCTTATCATTTGCAATTATATTACGTTATTAATTGTTTCGAATATATGAATATCATATAAATAACTTCATAGATAGTGCTAAACAATATATTAGAACCCTTAAAATTTTGTACAAAGGTTCAAGAAATTTCATTTGTTGTTCAATTAAATGGCATTACGTAGTTATGCAATCATTTCCACATAAAATTGCACATGCTCTTCTAATTAAATCACAATCATCTACGGTTGTTCTAATATTTTTGTTAAGGATTAAAACGCTGCATCAATGTGCAATTCACGTCATTTGATACTTCTGAGGAATGAGGAATCAGTAACACATTGTAAGATTTTTATTGAAAGAAAATAACGATGTTGAATTAAATGAGGTGATTGTAATACATTTCCTTTCTTTTGTACCACTCTTCTGGAAACTACTATGGATATTTATTTTTGGCTTCCTTAAAAGACTAAAATTATGGTAAAAATTATTCAGACCTATGCAATCGTGCCTCCTGTTGTTACTATTAGCTTGTTGGAAGCTAGTATCTTGCATGCTTCCACATCTCAAGTATCTTTTGTCAATTTTTGTTGGGCCTTTTGATAAAATAGTCGAATATGAGCAAACAATATGTCAGCCGAGTGAAATTCCAGTAGTTACTCCTACTACTTCTTTTTCTTATGATGTTACCATTTGTGTTCCTTAGTTCAACTTATGCATATTCATATTTAGAGACTATTAATGACTCTTAACTCTGTTCAAATTTAAGATTCTATTAGAAGTTGTTGACCCATAAACCCAAAAAAACTCGCAAAAAAGAGTCGGAATTGATGCGCGATACATCACTTAAAGGTGAAACGATCTCTAATTACCGAACGGACACCGCCTTTGCTTTCGGAGAGTTGAATTCTCCCTAGAGGGAGCCCCTTGCAGCCAAATCGGGTGAAGATGTCCAAAATCGGAAACCTACACCCGAATTGACTCACGACGTTGCCCAAATAACATCCTATCGCGAAACGGACTTCTTCATTGAGTTCGAAACGTCGACAATACCCAAGATCGACTATAACCTTGCCCAACGAAATTGACCTAGGAAAATCGGCACGAATCTTGAGACAACAACGCTCAAATCGAGAAGGTTTAAAAATTTCACCTCATTCTCGTCACCTCCATGATAATAATAAATAATAATAATGATATTATTATTATTATTATTATTATTATTATTATTATTATTATTATGTCAATATGGACTTTATGAACATTTTGATAATAATATTATTGAATTTCTTCAAGTAAAAGTTATAATTTTTTGAAGCCATCGATTATTATATAAAATTTTATGGATTTATATATTTCAGCATTTTATATTGTGTTTCATACATGAAAGCGAGATTGATACAACTAATATGAATTAAACATAATATTTTGATGTAAGCAAGAAATATTGGTTATTAACACTATAATTAATACGAGTTGGCTCATAAAACATAATTACTTGCATAGGAGGTTGGGCTAATGGGCTTTCCTTTAAAGATGGTTTGTGGTGTTAACCCAGTTGTTGCCTGTAATTGATGACTAATTACACCGATGGGTAGAGAGTGACGACTTTTAATGATTTATTGAGAGCTACCTGAAATGATAAAATGGTAAATATGCTATGATGATAATGATAGTGATGAATACAGATAAAGGAATGAAAATACTACATTAAAGTTGGATGTCCTGTCTTGTTGAATCCTATATTTAATCATATATTGATGCAATTTATACATTGATGGCATTCCTAGTATTTATGGCTTTGATAGATAAATAGAGAAATGTGTGTATTACATGTACTGATTTCATGATAAATAATTGATAAGATATATAAGACTGATGACCTTGATGATATTGGCATATGCATGTTCGTACTATAGTACTAATTTATTGATGTTTAATTTATTTATTTTCTTGCACCTTTAATTGATTTTTGGATTGCAGCATGATGTTTCTCACGTCTCATAATTGATCATATTAAATTGTAATAGGGATAACTGATCATTGATGATATTGAATGCTACTGATTATATTGATTGAGATGAGCATGCATATTGATTTCTTAGATCTTATATTGAAAGCTTTAGTGAGTTTTGGATTTTTGATGGGCTTGTTAAGCTCATTATGTGATTTTATAGATTTCATGTCTGGGAAGGGGTTAGGATTGTGTAGAGTGAGGTTGATTGAAATCGTCAAGTTCTTTTGTTTCGTTATGCATTTTCTTTTATTCTTTTATAGTCATAAGATATTAATAGATTAGTGATTATTAATGATCTTCTGGTTATTATAAATTTGATTTTGATGAATGAATATCATGAAATATTTCTTGATGTATGATATTTAATTATGTTTTATGGATATTGAATTATATAGATGATTTATAGAAGCTCTGATAAATGATTAAAAAGATAAAATAAACAATTCTTTTGATTTAGATCTTAGGGTGACGTAAGTGTTGTGGGACAGGTGGGATCAGGAGATTGAACATGAGTGCAAGTTGATGGAAGGAGAGTTAGTGAGTGAATAAGGGGGTCGTGTGATTTCATGGACTTTGTGAGTAGTATGGTGCATGTACGAGATAACATGGGTTCAACAAGGATGGAAAAGGATCAAGAATGGGATGAGAGGTAGGGAGATTTTTTTTTTTTTTTTTTTTTGTTATTTCATTTTTTTATTTTGAACTTTTTTATGATGAGAGATTTATACAGCTGCAGAAGAGCTGGTACCGCTCTAACTCGACTTGCTGGAGTGTGTAGTCACAAGAACCTTCTTTTCCAACCTGCAAGTCTTGGTATTTGGAGAAGGCGATATCCTAAAGTTTTTGGAGAACATCCTGCATATATTTGAAAAGGAAGTCGCCATATTCCCTTACTTGAAATGACACTCGTGTTTGATGATTTTAGATATTTATTTGAGGATCTTGGTGCGAAGAATGATGTCGACCCAAAATGCCCCATGTCTTATAGGAGAGGGTCAAGTGAGCTTTGTACTTTATAATTTTAGATATTTATTTAGTGATCTCGGTATGAAGCATGATGTCGACCAAAATAACATATTCGATGGTTTTAAATATTAGAAGAGGATTTCGACGCGAAGCACAATGTCGACCCAAATAAATATTTAAAAATGCTCATCTTGTAGGAGAGGGTCAAGTGAGTTTTGTATTTCATGGCTTTAAAAATTTATTTAGGGATTTCGGTATAAAGTATGATGTCGGCCTAAATAAATATTCAAATTGTCCCGTCTTGTAAGGGGTTTTTGATACTTGAAATGCTTTCTTGCAATACAACAAAATTTAAAGAATGTAAAATACATATATTGATAAACATGTATAAACTGTATAGTACATTAAACGTAGATTTTTCTTGAATAAATTTTTTATGTGAGATTTCTTCAAATATTAGTTATTGATCGGCGGCATGAGCCTTTAATCGTTGAGATCGATGAGGTTGTAAGCTCCTCCCTGGTACACCTCGATAACGAAAGGACCTTCCCAGTTAGCTACAAACTTAACACCAATTTGTCTACTGGTGGTTTATTTTATCTGAAATAGTCGATGAACAGCTACCTCAAATCATCTTGTTCTTCGACGTACAAGTAATACCACCATGATTCTTAGGTGACACTAGCTTTGCACCTCCTCTTGACTACTTGATATTCTCCTGGCGGGTCTTCAATGATGATTTGTTCGGGAGATTGATGATCAACTGGAGTTGCATCTTGCTGACTCGGATTTGAGTCTCTCTTCCTGCTGGAATTATAAAATTACAGGCTCTAAGACCCAACAAGTGTGGACTCTAATCAACATAGGCTTGTCATTCATACTTGTCATCTTCTTAACTAATTTGACCAGACAATTTGCTTTGTTGTTTTGAGCTCGGGAAACTCGAGGTAATTTAATGATTGGAATTTGTTTCATAAGCTCAAGTACCTGCTAATAATAATAGGCTAACTTGAGCTTACTAATTTTATATAACACCAGTACCTGATTTATCACAAGTTGAGAATCAACAAAAATTTAGAGGTTCCAAATTCCTACTGAAATAGTAATACCCAAACATGCTATTAAATCTTCCTATTCGGCCTTATTATTGGTTCGGGATTCGATTAAACTGAACGAGTATCCCATTATGTTTCCCTTACGCGTTATGGAAAAAATAAGACCGATGTTGGTTAAGGCTTTTGTCATATTTGGAGGTTAGGGAGGTTTAATCGATGATGCCCCATCGAATTACATCTCTCAAACTCGTGGTTTCTTCTGTTCTTTGAAATGCATGATCTGTTCATTAGGAAGATCATCAGTGAGCGGTGAATCTGCAGGAATATGATGTGCAATGAGAAAATCTGCCAAGACTTATCCCTTCATTGCCTTTTGTGGTACATACATGTTTCAAACTGTATGAGTATCACCATTCACCTGGGTAGACGACCTATCAATGCTGGTCTTTTTATCAAGAACTTTAGCGGATCGATCTTCAATATCAACGTAATTTTATGAGAAAACATATAGTTGGAGATTTTCTGTACTCTAAAAATTAATACTAGACAATACTTCTCAATTGGAGAATTATGGATCTCTACTTCAAGCAACCTCTGACTGATGTAATAGAGTACGTTCTCTTTGCCTTACTCATTATGTTGGGCCAGTAGTGCTCCGATGGACTCTTCTAGTGTGTTGTATACATAATAAGAGACTTCCTCAGAATTGGCGGTGCAAGAATGAGCAGGTTTAACAAGTATCTTTTTAAAACTGATGAAGATAGATACTCACTTTATGTAGGACAAAGAATGTCAGGAGGCCTGTTGCAACGAGCGAAGGTATCGAAGGTTATTTGGCATCGGCAACTCCATAATTACCTTGATTTTGTTGGGGTTGATTTTGATTCCTTGATGGAGAATAATGTACTCTAAAAACTTCCTAGATGAAACACCAAATGCACACTTGAGGGGGGTTCATTTTTATATCGAACTTTCTAATCCTTTCGAATATAGTCCTCAAGTCTCCTAGGTAATCATCTCAGTTCATGCTCTTAATGACGAGAACAACCACGTAGCATTCGACCTTCTGATGGATTAACTCATCAGAGATGCGTGTCATCACTCATTGATAGGTAGCATCAGCGTTCTTCAGGCCGAAGGGCATGATCATATAGTAGATTATGTTGATGGGTGCCCAAAATTATATATGCTTTTCATTTTCAAGCACCATCTTAATCTGATTATATCTTGACGACCCATCCATAAAAGAGAACATATCATACTTGGACATGCTGCAGCTTTGACAATGGGAGTGACAAGGTATTTTTTTGGACACGTCTTATTGAGGTCCTTAAAGTCGATGCAGATGCGAATATGACCGTTCTTCTTCTTAACGGGGATAATATTGACAATCTAATTGGCATATTTTTCTTTATAAATGAAGTATGCATCTATAAGCTTTTTTATTTCTGCAATCATTTGTTCAATCTCCAATCTCCAATCTCCAACCTGATTCTTCTTAGAGCTTGTTTGATGAGCACTACATCTGGTTTAATAACTAATCTGTAAACTGCTACATCAAGGTATAAACTAGGCATTTCAGTGTATGTCCAAGCAAAGTAATCATTGAACTCATAAAGAAACTCTTTCATTTATTTAACTTAATCTTCGGTGATGAGAGCATTAATGAAGGTCGAACAAGGATCTTCTTTACTCCATAAGTTGACTTTCTTTAACTCATCTATCATGGCAACTTGTCCACCATCTTCGAGCTCTTTCGGTGGAGGTTTAGCTTTAATGGACCGATCATCTGGAAGATTGATTTCGTAGCTGTCATCAGATTCTACTTCCCCATATGTGATTCCATAACAAATCACCTTTTGGGGATACTTTCGTATGATGAATCTGAGGCCTCTTCTTGCAAGAATATCTCTTATTCATAATATGTGAGGATTTCTCTGATATCATATACGCAGGAGGGGATGAGATCGTAGTTTAGTAATACCGACACAAACTCCTTATTTTTGCATCATTCTTTGAATACTTCTTAGATAATACCTAGGCATCCTTGTAGGAATTATCTCTCCAAAATCAACAAGCTCAACTAGCAAGTCAAAATTCTCTTCTTCACATTTTCTAGTCTTGTAGAGTAAATCCCTTGTCCGATCTTTTTGCTGAAATGAGGTACGTAAAGCATTTTGAGCTCTTCAATGTATGTACCTCTCGAGGATAGTTTCTTTGAAATATTATAGGGGAAGAGGTGTGATCATGATCACGAATATGTTCTCTGAGATAGACAAGCTACCCATTATTCTCAAGAAGACACACCTTACTTGGAGATGTAGACTTGCAGTCATAATCAGAATCTAAATATTCTGCCTTCTTCTTCCCTTTGGTCATGGACTGACAAGTCCTCTTAGATTTGGCAGGGATGATGTCATCTTCTTCAGTGTCACTCTCTAAATAAGACAACTCTTCTTGGTTTAGAAGTTGTGATCGCTTTGGGAAGAGTTAGCATTCCCTTCTTTCTTCCCCTTTCCTTTTTCTCACTCTCTTGTTTAGGTCGCTTTGCAACTTTTGAATTTGATGCATTAGCTTCAAGTCAGTTTGACGGTTTTGGCTCTTTCAGAATGAAGTACTTTGCATCTTTATATATTTTAACTTCATGAATTGCAAAGGGCTGGATATCATCAGAGATCCCTAATTTCTCTTCATCTTTGAGGTACTTCATATACTGATGTAGGGCCGACAGGACAATATCATATTCATGTCTCCAGGGGCAATCCAAAAGCGCCTTGAACGAGGTGTCTGCATTGATCACATGAAACTTGGCCTCTATATAAAGTTCTCTAAATACAAGAGAAAGTACGAATGATCTCATAGTCTTATGTCCATTCTCATTAAAGGCACAATTATCTTAGTGTTTTTAGGCTGATGAAAATTATAGAATACCCAGGATCAATCAGGATTTGATTGATCATGATGTTGTCGCTCTCTGCAGTAACATACAGAGGAATATTGTGATATGTCATTCCAAACATTAGGTCATCTTTGAAAAATGTGATGATTGGTTCATTCCAAACTTATAAGACTTTGATTATGCAACATTCAACATATCGGCTTCATATCTCCCGGGATTTTTGAGAGCCTGAATCAAAGTTTTATGAAGATCTTCAGACATTAGAAGAGCTTTGTATATGCTGAGTTGCACTGGGATTTTCCTCAAATGGGATAAGATATTGTATTATGTCCCTTTATTTGGAGCGTCTTTCTTTTTAGGGTCTTTGAGAATAATGTCTTCATTCACCACTATCTAATTTCCCTTATCTTTATTGGAGACCCCATTCTTCGGTGGAGACAACAGTATTTTGTTACTTCTCAATTGCACTTAGGCCACTTCATCCGATTCAGACTCATTTAGTAAAGAATTTTCTTCAAAGTCAGCCATTGTTTCTTCAGGAGATTCATCTCATGATTCAGAATCACCACCTAATTTTGCAAGCTCCATTCGTGATGCTATGTCGGTCTTTGATTCGTCCTCATTTGGAAAATACAGATTTTCCTCTAAGTTATAGTCCATCGACGACACCATCAGACATGACTCAGAAGTCACTTTTTAAGCGTATTCTTCTTTTATGAACACGTCTAATGTCACAAAGATTAATCTTTATCTACTTATTCAGCTTTATCTATTTTAAGCTCTGACATAAAGTCAGTGAGCTTAATGGGTCACCTCACTATCTTGTAATATTCATCCAACTATCAATAGCTCTTTGAGTTACTATCTTCTTCTATTTTGGCTTCTTTGTTTTGGTATTTTTCCTAGAGGACTTCGCCTTACCAAACTTTGATGAGCTAACTTAGCCAGGGTGCTGTTTGAAAGTAGATGCATTTATAACAAGCTATCCCTTCAAATCTATCATCGGCTTAGTAGGAGACTTTCACCTGACACTAGGAATTCCTTCAAGTTGCTTTAACATTTTCATCGTCATTTTGGAGACCACAGTCCCCCAAGCCCAGGAACCAAAGGAGCAGCCGCGGGAGACAAGGAGGCCGCACGGAACCAAGGCGCCACAGCCACGGGAAACATCCCAGGCTCAAAAAACCAGCAGCCGGCCAGAATTCCAAGGGGCAAAGGCACCAAAAAACTAATGCTCATGGTGGAAGCCAAGGAGCCACACATGGGAAATAACATATCTTGGAATTCCAAAGGCCGGTTTGGAATTCTAAGGGACAAACATAATTAAAGACATAAAATAATAAAATGTACATTTAATAAAAAATAACTATGAACTAAAATGTTAGCTAATAATGAGCTAACCCTTAGTTCAATAAGTGAGCTAAAGACCAGCTCATAAATGAGCTAAAATTTCAGCTCAATTTTGATTGAGCTTGTAAACTCGAGGGAGGCCAAAATTGATTTATTTTGGACATGAGTTGACCCCCCTTTGCCTACATCAAACTCCCCTTCTTGAGGACTCAGCTCCCGTTGAGTCGGTTCTGGTTGTCTTCTGAAGAGGAGAAGACGGAGCATCCATTTCATTAATCAGGTCTTCATATTTCTGCATGATCTCATCTTGTTTTTTTAGAAATCGATCTTGTAAACGCTGCTTTTTCTTGAAGTACCTTTCTGTTCGTAGGTGCATCCATGATTGAAGTTTGTACAATTCATACTCCAAAGGATTTGTTGACTTTGATGGAATCCATTTATCCATAGGATCTTCAATATCATCTGGCTTGCTTTCTTCTGTCTTTTTGTCTTTTTTCATTTTTTTGATGACTTAAACAAAACTCAAAGAAAGACTCAAAAAACTCAATCTAAACTTAAGACTCACAATTCTTGCAAGACTCACAACAAGATTTGACTCGACAAAACAAAACTTGACAAACTAAAACAAAACTCAATTTGACAACCAAACCCTAGGACTTCCTAACTTGCTCTGATACCAAATTGGTGGGGGCAAGAAATATAGGGAGCCTATACCACTCGCCCACACGAATGACCCGACGACCCACTAAATCACGAATGATGCTTCTAAGATGAGGAAGAACAAACTCTTAAATTTCAAATTAAACTAAAAAGAAGAAATTAAAAAAAAAATATTACAAACGACAATGGATTACAACTTTTGACTAGAAATTAAAGACACCCTAAAGTTGCTTTACTTAGAGACGAAATATACAGATGGAGTGGCACTTGCGGAGAGACGAAAGAGATTAGAAGCCGTGACGAAAGGTTGGAAAGAGCTCGCAAGATTTTCGGAGGGGATGAGAAGGTGGACAAAGCTCGCAAGCTTTTCCAATAAAACCTGCTGGTTTACATTTCCAAAAATCATAACATTCACTTTTTCAAACATTACAAGCCCCTCATATTTATAGGTATGAAAGGGGAATACAAAAGGACACCAACATTAATTTTCACAAGAACCTAAACATCACAAGCATGGAAATCCTCCCATGCTAATGACGGAAAATCGCCCAAGCCCAGGAACCGAAGGAGCAGCCGCGGGAGACAAGGAGGCCGCACGAAACCAAGGCGCCACAGCCACGGGAAACATCCCAGGCTCGGAAAACTAGCAGCCGACCAGAATTCCAAGGGGCAAAGGCATCAAAAAACTAATGCTCATGGTGGAAGCCAAGGAGCTACACATGGGAAATAACATATCTTTGAATTCCAAAGGCCGGTTTAGAATTCCAAGGGACAAACATAATTAAAGACATAAAACATAATTAAAGACATAAAACAATAAAAAATACATTTAATAAAAGATAACTATGAACTAAAATGTTAGCTAATAATTAGCTAACCCTTAGTTCAATAAGTGAACTAAAGACCAGCTCATAAATGAGCTAAAATTTTAGCTCAATTTTGATTGAGCTTGTAAACTCGAGGGAGGCCAAAATTGATTTATTTTGGACATGAGTTGACCCCCCATTTGCCTACATCAAAATTTCACATCTCTATTCAACAGATCTTGGAATATGGTAATAGAAGCCATGCATAAGAATGGTTGAATCTTGTCATCAATATTTTCCATTGATAACTGAATGACATGTTCCTCTTCAAATTACTATTCACATTTCTTATTTATGTTGCGCCAGCAGGTTATATGTTTTGTTGCTGGCTCATCTTTATTTATTTTCTCCAATGTGATGTCACTAATAGTTGTCTTCTCAGTTGCGCAGGTGAACCTCTTCACAAACATAGTTTTCAATTATGCGAAAATCTTCTTAGACTCTTTTGGCAATGTAGCGTATAATTCGAAAGCAGTTGAAGCCAAACTACTAACAAACTATCAGAAGAGTAAGGTGTCGTTACCCCTTGTATTGTCACAAGTGGATTTAAATTGCGCTAGGTGATGCTTTGGGTTTCTGTTGCCAGTGAAGGTGTGGAATTATGGAATAGAGTACTACTTCATATATGATACTTGGTCGTACTCTGTCGGATAGGGTCAACCGCTGCCTATCAGCTTCTCCGCCTGATCAGCGGCTATAATAACCTTGATCTTCTTGTTGATTATACCTTCCAATTGTGAATCCGTCACATGCTCAAAGGTACTTAATATGTTCCACGGAGTAGGCTGGCGGATTAAGTTATTAATCTCATTTCTGCCTTCAGGGGTGCCTCATATTCTTGAGATCTGAGATATTTGGAGGTTTGGAGGATAATAGGAGTAAGCATATTTATAAGACAATAAAGGGGTTTTTTTAAGGCTCTTCTCTTTCTTCAGAGTAGTCGCTTCTACTAGAACTTACCCAACCCCATAGTGGATTAATGTATCCGCCTAAGCGGTCGATCATCCTCTTCATCGTGATAATGCCTCACCATGTATACAACTTCAACATCCATGATATTTTCTTCATCCTCTCCCTCTTGTATTTGAATTTCTAAGTGGCGTCGACACTGGATCTCTAGTTCATTATTTGGCTAGAAGTCTTCTTTGATTCACGGCCTGCAATCATAGTAGACCTCCTCCTTGGATGGAATTAGTGGATGACGAGATCCCCTAGGGGATTCTCCAAGGTGTCGACCGTCGAGTTGGTCATTATTGTGGGCCTTCTTCAGGACCCATTTCTGACGATTTTTGTTAGTAAGGGCGGATCTCTGGGAAGCTGCACCAGATGTCAAGCTCGTATCTGATCTTTCTCCAGATATTTTCTCTTTATGAGGCCTTAGCCTCTCGACTTTCTTGCCTTTCCACCAAGACCTTCGGTGGTGGGTCCCTAAACACTAGATTTAGGTGTCACACCCCGATGCTCACCGGGTGGAGCTTGTCTTCGCTCCTTTCTTGCTACCATAATATGTGGTAGTGTTTCTCTCCTTGCTCCTATCACGGGCGGTTGTTGAAATTTTCTCTTCATTAATCTTTTCTCCTTCGCCACTTTTAGTACCCTATGTGTTTTGGCGTATAAGGTTTCAGGTCCCTTTCTCTAGGGGTCTAGTGCCTGGTGCTTCTGCTCTTAGAATGATTTCTTCAGCTCACCGGTAGAGATGTTCCTCTTTGCGCATCTTAGATATAAAAATATGTTCTGGGTAGGAACACTCGCTTCCAACTTTTGAGCTAATAGCGTGGAGGAGAGGAAAGGTTGAGTATCATGTCATCCAAGTGCAATAGGTACCCTTAGTAAAATAGTGATGTTGGCAGTCACCACGAAGATTCTTCCACCAGCAACAACTCTTTTCGTAGATGGGGCTCCTGGCTGAAATAAACTATTAAAAACAGAAATCCTCCCTTGAGGAAGGTCTTTAGTAGTAGTAGCTCGCTACATTGACAGATGCGCATGACGTGCAGTGGTTCCAGCAAAATAGGGCCTCATGGTAGGCCCTTCAGATCCATGTCCTACATAGGAATGGGGGCAGCTCTTGCAGTAGCTGTAGAGAATTATAGCCCACCAAATAATAGTGGCTCCGGAGTTTCCAGTGCTAATGACAACACTTAGCAAGTGAATGCTTGCACCACATCCTACCTAGATGGTGAAAGGAGTGTTCTACAGATCCATCTGCACAAATGAAAGGTAAGGGGCAATAATAAATATTTGATAGATCACCCCACTTTTAAAATGCAGAGACTATACAGAATAAAATAATAAAAATAAGTAATTAATAATAACTTTAAATCTTGCTTAATAAAATTTAAATGAATTTGTTGAATAATCATTTTAGGATATTTAAAAATTTAATTTGTTAAATGATCATTTTAAAAAATTTAGAATTTTAGCCTATATTAATTTGTTGCTACTATAGCATATAGATGAATAGCAGTCCAGTCGCCAGAAATCTGTGGATTTTAAAAATTTGCGCCTTGGCCTCTCCATGTCCCCTTTCTCTTTTTCGAGTCATCGAGGAGAGTTTTAACAAATTTCGAGGCAAATTTTCAGAAGGCAGATTGGCTTTTGAATAAGACATTACCCGGATATTTTTCCCTCATTTTATGAGGACTTTATGATTTGAGTTCAAATTTCTTATAGGCGCAAGCTCTATTAGTTAATTATCCTTTCCGATAATAGGAGAGAATTTTCGATTAAAGCTAGTCGTCGAACGGATATGTAGTATGTGATTTATAGTGGCAGCATGTTTAGGTATTTGTAACTTTAATTTTCAAAATTAAACATTCACCACCTCTTACTTAAAGCGGATGGGGGGGGGGGGGGTGGGAAGTGATGAGAAACGTGATCAAGATCCCATGGTTCTGTGATCCCGGGTCAATATGGTCCCTAGTCTACTTAGTCAAAGAAGGCAGTCTACCCAACTTGACAGAAGGATTCTTGTTGGGAGCTGTGGGTTTCTTTGTCCAAGGGTACTTTGTAATGTTGGGATAAATGTTTGTCCAAAGGGACAAATTTGATAATGTCACTATGATCCACTCAAATAATCTCCTTCCAGTAAGGATGTGGTACGTGTTCTATGACCTGCAGTTTTGCCGTCAAATGACATTGCATGATAAACAATTATGACCTGGGGCCCTCTGAACCGGGTGGCTTTGCAGCCAAATTGCACCACAAATAATAATTATGGTCAAAGCCAACACATTCCCTTGTGGCATCAAATCCTTGAGATATGAATCAATAGGGCATGAAGCCCTTTGTTTTCTAAGGTGAATTCAAATTTGTCCCCTTAGAAAAATATTCACCCCAGGTTTACATAGTACCCTTAGATGAAACAACCCATGACTACCGACAAGGATCATTCTGTTAGGTTGGGTCGACTACCTCCTCTGACTAAGTAGATTAGGGACTATGATGGCCCGGGATGACAGAATCATGGGATCTTGATCGATTCCATCATCCATTCCCTCACCATCTGCTTTAAATACAAGATGGTGAAATTTCTAATTTTAAATATCAATTTTCTAAATTTTCAAGCCAACACTGCTACTATATGCCGGATACCACGTATCTATGGATACAATGTATTCACTCGACGACTAGCCTTAATCGAAAGTTCTCTCTCATTATTGGGAGGGGTAATTAACTATAGGAAACCAGAACTCAGATCATAAAGTCCTCGCAAAATGAGGGCAAAATCTCTAGGTAGTGTCTTATCGACCAACCCATATTCCTTCCAAAATTTACCCCAGAACTAAATCTATTAAAACTCTCCCAAAAAGCAAACGGGGAGGTTGGGGCCGAATTTTCGGAGCCCATAGATTTCTGACGACTCCACTAGGGTTTGGTTTCTCTTTTCATCTTTGGCTAGTCGTTTAAGTGTTATAGTAGTAGCAAAAATAGTAATGATAATACTAAGCTCTATACAGTGAACTTCAGGATGTGACACTTGGTCCCTATGTCCAAAAAGCCTTCACTAAAAGGTCCCGATAAAGGGAAAAGCAAGCATATATTGTGATGGTAAAGCAATAAATGAATAAAAGTATGTACGGTGAGCATCAGGGCGTGACACTTGGACGCATATCCAAGAGTCCACGGCTTAAAGTATGTCGGCTTTATGTCTTTATTAGTGAATTTTTCTTGTAATAGACCTTGAAGGCCTAATATGAACATATAAAACAAAAATTTCGGTCGACATCATGATCGTACATTAGTTTGACGGTTTGAGTCATGTCGACTCCTATCTATTCACATAGGGCTCTTACTTAAGTTCATTTTTTTAACCCGCACAACATCCATAAACATTACATGTGTGCATGTCATACGCTCGCCGGGGCCCATGCGGGTGTATGATTTTGCATGTATTTTGTAAGATGCATTTGTATAGTAGTTGTGTGTATGCAGTGCAACTAGTGTACATAACACATTTGTATGTTAACATACTCACATATATATATATATATATATATATATATATATATATATATATATATATATATATATATATATATATATATATATATATATATATATATATATATATATATATATATATGTATGCATACATGTTGGCATGTATATTTGCATCTTGCATGATGTGCTTGATATGCAGTATAATGATTTAACGAGCTAACATAACATATGGTGTATTTGCATAATGTGCATGTATGATGTATTTTGCATTTGCATTTTGTTTAGTCATGCTTGCATGATATTTTGCATGTTGCATTGCAGCTAAATATAGTAGCGTACAATATATACTGTATAATGCATGTTGCATATTGCAACATGTACTTTGCATGCAGCAATGTATATGCATCTTGTATATTTATATGTTAGGTGAGGATTCCTATAACATGTCTGCTCATCCCTAGCTACACGCAATCATAATATATTTGTGTAATACGCTTGTATATGTGCAGTGCATTTTGTATGTTTATACGCAGTGCATTTTGCATTTTATAGCATGTATATGCATGATGCATTTCATTAGCTGAATGGCGCATTTGCATGATGCATCCTACATTTTGCAAAGACACTGCGTATATGAAAGTATTAGCATGCATTTTGATGCATGAGAGGGGTGCTTTTGTAATATTCATATATGCTCAGCCGTGTGAGTAATTATTGCTAACGAGCGCTCATGATTTCATTTTGGCATTTACAAAAGCCTACTATCCGCTTGTATGAGTGTTGTGAATCTGATGACGTTGTTTAACTACACATTGAGCTTCATTTGTTGCTCATTCGTAGTGTTGTTTTGCTCATCAATCTCTTTCATATTATTATCTCTTTTAACATTCAAC
The DNA here is from genome assembly GCA_016618105.1 of Dendrobium huoshanense. NCBI lineage: Eukaryota > Viridiplantae > Streptophyta > Magnoliopsida > Asparagales > Orchidaceae > Dendrobium > Dendrobium huoshanense. The sequence continues at coordinate 46,292,428 of CM028343.1, read as the reverse complement.
CTGTAGGAGTGTATTTCTGATACATCAGGAGCCTTCCATTTATCATTTGCAAGTAAACTGATCTATCCAGCGTGACAATTTGGCGCTGCAAATCTATTTCCTCAGTTTATCAGTGGCCCATAGTTTTTACTCTGAATTCCTTGCTTCTGCTTACAGGTGAATTGTAACATTGTAATGTGGATCATTTATTGCTTGATGCATGTATATTGTTGCACACTAATGAGTTTCCTGCAATTGCTTGTGGACGCTTGCATTTGTGTATATGATGGGCCTCTTACAGCAGCTAGTAAGTACTTGCACCTATTGTAGACCTGCATTTGTCATAGTGTTCAGTCTTTGTTTGTGAATGACATATTACATGTCCATGTTCACAGAGGATCCATCATCCTTCCAATATATCTTTTACTACTACTCGCTAGCAAGGTAATGTGTCCATTTGCAGATCGATACTGACTACTAGGTGATGCATTTGTCATTAATTTCTCCATGCATGTTTACTGTTGCCACTTTCTGATGAACTATTGTATGCATGATGAGTATCTTACATTTTCTTGTGAATGCTCGCATTCATTATATGCTGCACTACGTGTGTCAGCAAGTTTCATTGTTCGCAGATGAGCTGGTGTATTGTTCTACATGATGCTGGCTATTGCGCACGTGATAGATCTATTATTGTTTGCAAGTATTTCCACTTTAGTTTATAAGCAGGAAGTTGTATGCATAAGAAATCTTCCTTCATTGCCTACAGGAAGTATATGTTTTCTTTGTAGTTGATTGATATTGCTTGTGAGCAAGCTATGCTCACCATAATCTTCTGATGTATACTAGTAGGATGGCGGCCAGCACTGCTGTCTATAGGCGGGTTAGCATATTTTTTTGCAAGTTGATTGGTGTTGATAGCAAAGAAGCCACCTTTTTTACAACTTCCTAGTTTTGCTTGGTTGTGAATCATGTTCGTTGTAAATCCTTCAACTATCATCATCAATTCTATAGATTTGTTACTTGTAAGCAAAAATGTGCACCCATTACAAGTCTCCTCCTCTCTTCAACGAGTGAGTCATCAGGCTTATGACAAATGACATATTCTTGTTTACAGTTATGGAGGGATTTTGTTGTGTCCATTTTATGTGCATTATTCTCCACTCACAAATACATTGATATATTGATTATAGGTCTTCACCATTGCTTATAGGCAGAATGTTTTCATCATAATGGATTTGCCTCATTTTGTTCAATCTTCATTAGGGAATATTTTATGCAAGGGCTTTTTTATTTTAATTGCATTTTATTTTTCTCATTTAATGAAGTTCAGTTCCTTGTCATTATGAGTCAAATTTTTTATAGTACAAGTTCAGTTTCATGTGGTTCATTCAAGTCCCTTGTATTTGGTTCAAGTGTTATGCATTTCATTTTGAATTTTGGTAGCCTATTGGCATCCCCCCTCACCCCCATTTAGGAGAAATTCAAGGAGATGGGCCTTCCCGCTATGCTAGAAAAAAGCGTGTACGATAAGTGCTTAGTGACATTCCGGCTGTGGTCTTCAATCCCACCACACTAGAGAAAAGCGTGTATGATTTTTCAGGGGTACCTATTTGAAAGATTTGCAGTTCTTCCCCCGTAAGCACAACGACATATGCACGGATACTTAAAGTTATCCCCACCATGTTAGAATTTTGATTTTTGATATAGGCTTGGCCTTAGAAATATCTCTTTAGAAGCCATTGGTAAGCGGCGACTTTCTCGTCTTAATTCTCTTCTCTCTTGATGAAGATTCAAAGTTGATTCCTCACTGTTAGGATAATGTTTCATCGGTTATTGGAGTTTAGGTTAAAGCTCTAACGGTAACACCCAAATACACTCTATATTAGTATTATAGAGTGCCACATAAATAAGCATAATATTTTTAGTCTTAAAATATGATACTTTTCAATATCTGAATATTTGTATAAGACATCCACTAACATTTACATTTTTTGCATGAACGAAAACATCTAATAACTTTAGTTACATCGAACAAATACTTACAGAGCCACTAATAAAATCCAAAATAGTACACCACTGAACTGTATACATACCTCAGTTGTAGACCCACAAATAAAGCTAAACAATAGAATATAAAATGAAATAACTTAAACCTATTCTACTTCGACCTTTTCTCTTCTTTTTCTTGTAACACCAACTTGTATGAAAAATACTTATGAGCTATGAAGGTCAATAAGTTATGCAATTTACATAAAAATTAAATGTCAGATTATAAAGAATAACATAATCAAATTAACTTAGAAATATTTGTAAAATAATATAAATCATCTTTTAAAAATCATCTTTTCATTTAGTTGAAGTCTATACATAATATATATATTAGTCTTTAAAGATTTTGGTAAATTTTTATAAAAATATTCAATGGAGCCCATGTAAATCTGATATTGTCTCCATTGAGCAATATATATATCCCTTTTGCGCTCATGCTATGCAGGTATCATATCTCTGGAGCCCTTTTTCGCCTCACTTGTAATATAGTGTCTTAAATGGGGACCCTTTTGCCGCACTTGTATTTGTAAGTTGTACATCATTTTATAGCCAAATTTTACTAAATTGATATTCAATATACTTCACATATTCGTATTTCATACTTGTATTATAGTGTTCTAGATTTCGATAATAACATTGTTGTTATACTATTTGTACGAAGATCATGGATATGTAGTATGTACAAAATAAAACATCTTTTTAAAATTTTCTCAACGGGAAAAATCTTTAAACATTCATATTACATTTTATTGTAAATGTGATTCATTCAAATTTGCAAGTGGTTGCTCATACATGAATACTTGACTGTTAGCATGCATAATATAAAATCATCTACTTTAATGGTTGTCTTTCTAAATTATCATTCAAAATCAATGTACATGTCTGATAATATATATTCTTTAATTAAAAATTTACATTACTCACCTTGAAGGTTTGACTCCTCAATCCTTCTAACTCTTACTATTTTCCTTTTATAGGTAACCTACACAAATCACTTCAAAATCTCTATAGACTCTATAATTTATCATTCTACTAAATTTGCATAAACTCAATTTATAATAACATAATCATTTACCTCGAAACCTCCTTTCTAACATATACTCGATGAATCCTAAAATTACAATTGATATACACTTCTTTAGAACTTTTATCACTTTTTAAAAAATCTAACAGACAGCTATAAACATTATCATAAAAACAAATTATTTACCTCAATTCGTTCTTTTCCTTCTTCCCTAAACATCTTTTTCTTCCTTTGCTTCTTTACCGAATAAAGATTATAAACTTAAGACAAAAACCAAGTTCAATATTAACCAAATTCTATTATTTAGAAAATAAAAACTTCCATAATTTATTCAGTCGCAAACCTTCTTTCTCTCCTAATGCCGCTGCTCCGTTTCACCCGAACCCTTTACTGCTTCAAACTCAACAATAGAAATGCCAGTCCTCCGATTTCCCCTCACTGAGCCGCCCTCCACTTCTCTGGAAAATGTCGAACTGCTCTGCAGTGACGCCACACTTGCTTGCTTAAAAAATTTCTTTGCTTCTCCCAGACGAACACCACTCTTAAGTGTTACGGTTTGCATACAGGATTTCTTTTGGAAAATGGACCCACTGTATAACTGAATTTCTCAATCAACACATTTAATGCAAGCATCTATCCGGTTACTTTAAGTTATTTAATGTAATATAATACTATTAAATATTAATTGTAATAATTTACTTAAAATAACTGTCAATATTAAATTTACTCCACTAAAGACAATATATTTTCTTTACCTTTATTTATGGATATTACACTAACTCCAAAAAGTTTTCTTCTCCTTACCACCAAATTAAAGAATTCTTTAGGCATTTCCACTAGGAGTGGTTTTCAAAATCGTCGCTAGTGTCTTTGGATCCTGGAATTCAATAAGTTGACAAATTGCACAAATTCTTGAGTTTCCATGTTAAAAAGTTCATCTCCACATCTTTGATGTTATACTTTTTCACATAATACTCTTATAGCTACTATGACACACCATGCTTATCACATCTTTTAGAATATTGAATCCAAAATTGTTCGTGAATCACACCCAACTATATCGAGAATATTAAGTAAAAAAATAATAATAATAAGAAAGTACAATGTGAAAATAAAATTCTTGAGTAAGAAGCTTTGGAATTTCTATAAAATGTGCTTTGATTTGAGAAAATTTCTTAAAATTGCATAAACAATGCTCACCCCTTGACCCCCTCTTTATAGATTTGAATTGGGGCAATCCTTTATTTTTTTCATTCAGGACTTGGGACTTGATAATTGTAGTGTTGTTAGAGAATATTAGAAATGACATTTTTTATTAGATTTAAATAAGAATTTGACTCTTAACATGACAATTTAGAAAAAGGATTCATGTAGTCGACCCCACGTAGTAGGATAAAGGCTTGATGTTGTTGTATTGTTTTGCTTGTACATCTTGATGATCTCTGTTAATGATTGATGTACTTGAACGTTGCCATTGATGACTACATGGAAAACAGTTACCTTTGCTATGAACACTGTTCTAGCACCAGTATTTGGACGAACATTGAATCCTCAATCTGCAACCGAAGCTGAGAAACTTTTAACATCTTCACTCTCAAATATTGAATCCATTTGGCTTAAAGGAGATGCGAAATTCTTATTGGGAAATCTTGGTCCATCTATTGCAGATCTTAGCCTCGCCTGTGAAATTATGCAATCTGAGGTAAAAATATCAAAATCATCTTTGCTATTATCATTGCTTATTGTTGTCTTGCCATCTTTATTACTCTTTCGTTACTCTTGGTAATTAATCAATACAAATTTATGCCAACTTTTGTGGACGGTTTTTTCATGTGATATGTTCGGCTAACTATTTCAGTTCCTGGAGAGAGGGAGTAAATGCATTATTGTCTAACTTTTATAAGCCAATAGTCTGTATTTGTTATCTGATTGTTAGATACTTGTCAACAAAAAATAAATTTAGCGAATGCCCACCAATTGAAATATGAGAATGAAGTATGTTGTCATTTTGTTGACACTTAGCTCAAGCAGAGTATTAGAAGAAATTATAAGTTCTAAAACGTAACCCCCTTCAGCCACAACTCCAATTTGACTAACTGTGGGGATGAAAAGAAGTTCATCCCAAATGGGAGGTTGAGTTTCATCAGGTTGAAAGAGAAGGGACATTCAAAGTAAATATGCTTGATAGTTTTATTCTCCAAGTTGCAAAACTGATATGGATGAAAATCCATATTCCATAATATTTCTTCTTTTCTAGAGCATTTGCAGTTTAGGAATCCTTCAAGTTTCCTGATTCAGCCTCGATGTATTTTGCCACAAATTGCTCGTTTGGCTGGATAGCCAACCATATCGACAAGAAAAATGAATCCACATGAGATTCAAGCTGCAATTTTGTTGGAATTTAAAATGGCTTACATCATTAAGTACTCATGTCAAACTAATTATTAAAATTTATAAGGTCATTGGACTTGCCAATGTCTTATAACCATTTAAGACCTTATAAGGATGATAGCTTTGAATAAGGTACATTAAAATCCTGTTAAAAGAATATAGGAACCCTCATGGTGGGATAAATGCTTGTTGTTGTTGTTGTTGTTGTTGTTAAAAGAATATATGCTATAATTGACATTAGCTTAATATGTTTAACATGTACATGACCAAAACCTAAAAAAGTTCTATCCCTCATCAATGCAGCGTGTTATGAAGTACAAGTATCATTAAAATGGGGTCTAAATCATCTTTATTGCAATCTTTTTCACGCTACTACTCTTTGACTGCTCGTTTTAAGCTCTGCTGATGGGGGATCTTTGATTATTCCTACGACATATGGGTTTGTGGATTGGTATTCTGTGTGTGCATGTATTTTGCTTCATCACAAAACTTCTTAGAAAAAAATCTACAACCCTTGTCAATTATAGTCTTACTATGTACTTGCTAGGCTGGCATTTCACTTGAGGGGAAATTGAGAGCCGAGATTTAATAATTGATTAAGGGTAGAGAAGTATGATAGGCATGTGCGAGATTTAAAAAATATATAAAAAAAAAAACAATCTTAAAAGTGCAAAGATTCGAGCAACCAAAAGAAGAAACTTGAGTATTAAATAGCAATACAACAGGGGCAACAAGAAATCATCATAGTAGAATTAATCAATATAGAAAGAGCATTTTCCTATATTACAATGTTGGTGGGAGCTTGTTAGCAAGTTAACTCCATAAGATTCTTTCCATAAGATTCTTTTCCCAAAAGGGTTATAAAGTAAAGGGAATGTGTTGGAAAAATATGAACTAATTGACAATGATAGATAGCTTTTTCCATATGTGGAATAAATAAGAGATAGGTCTGAGCCTGATTTTAGTACACCTACATTTTCACTAGTGGTCAAGTGTATCCATGGACGAAATTAAATTCCAATTAAGTCTAACCTTGTTAGCAGAATTCAAGATTGATAGGGATGGAATCCTAAGTATCCTTTTGCATTTTGAAATGTGTTAGCTTAAGTGTTTGGATGAATCTTTTTAGATTACAGATCACCATAAAGAGGAATTTGGATCATATGTTATTCTTGATGATATGACTTGGAAAAGCTTACATTCCACATTGAGAATTTGATAAGTTGAAATTTGCTAACAAATGAAAGTATTTTCTTTCGAACTATTGAACGAGAATCCAAATTTTATTAAGCGAACATTGATAATTAGATAACCTTGATCAAGTACATGATAGAAGAATGCTGAGATATTTGGAGTACTAATGTCATAGTCTAGGCAAGTACTATGAGAAGCAAGGTATCTTAGGAAGTTCTTAATTAGGAGATATTTCCTAATTGAAGATAGCATATTTGGTGGCTGATTTGGGGGCCAATTTAGAAGGGATTAATTAGGAAATATTTTCCAATTGATTAGGACATATTTGAGGGCTGATTTGGAGGGGATTAATTAGGAGATGTTGCCTAATTAAAGAGGGAAGATTTGGGGGCTGATTTGGAGGGGAAATAATTAAGGAAATATGACAAATTTGGGAGGGAATTGGGGGAGGGCTGTGTGGGTATTTGCTATTTATTGTTTGCTTTAAGTAAGAGATTTTACTAGGGTTAGGGGAGGCCATTTTTACTGAAATTGTAGTGTTTTTAGGGATCTTTTGGCTCTAGCAGCGTCTAGAGATTTGGGAGAGCCAGGTCTTCCTCTCTATTTGAAGATCAAACTTAATTTGGTCTTTTCTTTCGTATATAATCCAATAAAAAGTATTCTTGAGTGTTATTCTTCTTCGATTACTTGTTACTGATTTCTGTTTTGCTGATTGTAAATTCAGCCAAGGAATTTCACAAATTTTGCATCTACTTCCTATCAAATTAGTATCAAAGTTGTTCGATCTGGGCACCCATGGCTGGAAGAAAAGTAGAAGTATTGGAAGGGGAGATCAGACAATTGAAATCAGATTATGTAGAAAAGATTTCAGATTTCAAAAAGCTATTTTTCAGCCATCAATGAGAAGATTGATGAGAAGTTCTCCATCATAGAAGAGATGAAAGAGATGATGAGAAAGATGCTCGAGTTTCAAATCAAAATGGTGTCGTCGGAGGAAGGGGGAGCCACCAACGACCAAGGGAGTGGAGGGAACCCAAATTTGGTAAGGAGAAGGAAAGATCATGAGCTTGAAATATTGGGGGAAGAAGAGAAGATGCCATCTTTGGAGACACTTTCAAAGAGAGGAAAGGGTGAAGGACTGAGACTTTTAGTGGAATTGCATAATTGGAAGGAGAAAAAGATGGGGAGAAGAAAGAAGCACCAAACATGATTTTACCACCCCTACAATAGTATCGAGGGGTGTTCCAGCAAGTTGAAGGGTTGAATCCTTCACAAGAAATCAAGTATGTTATTATCTTGAAGGAAGGAGTCCCACCTATCATTGTTCATTTATACCATCATCCCTAAATCTAAAACGAACAGATTAAGAGATTAATCAAGGAGATGCTTGAGGCAGGGATCGTTCGACCAAGTGTCAGTCCATTTTTCAGTCCAGTGCTATTAGTCAAGTGCTTTAGCAGCAGTTTCGTTCATTCCACCTTGAGGACAAGGTGGCACTTTGGGAGGGTAGTATTGATGGACTAGTAAATTTGATTGAGTGGGAATTAAGAAGTTTCTTAATCAAGAGAAAAACTATTTAGGAAGGTTCTTAGTCAAAGATAATTAATTAGGAGATGTTTCCTAATTGAAGATAACATATTTGGGGGCTGATTTAGAGGGGATTAATTTGGAAATATTTTCTAATTAAAGAGGACAGATTTGAGGGCTGATTTGGAGGGTATTAATTATTGGTAATATTTTCTAATTAAAGAGGACAGATTTGAGGGCTGATTTGGAGGGTATTAATTATGAGATATTGACTAATTGAAGAGGGCAGATTTGGAGGTGGAATAATTAAGGAAATATGGTAGATTTAGGAGGGAATTGGGGAGGGCTGTTTGGGTATTTGTTTTTAATTGTTTGCTTTAAGTAAAAGATTTTACTAGGATTAGGGGAGGGCTTTTTTGCTGAAATTATAGTGTTTTTAGGGTGCTTTGGGCTCTGGCAACGTCTAGAGATTTGGGAGAGCAGGATCTTCCTCTCCAATTGAAGATTTAACTATATATTGTCTTTTCTTTTGTATATAATTCAATAAAAAGTGTTCTTGAGTGTTATTCTTCTTCGTTTACTTGTTACTGATTTCTGTTTTGCTGAAATTGTAAATTCAGCCAAGGAATTTTACAAATTCTGCATCCACTTTCTATCAGTTGACCGCCCTTTTTCCATACATATGTTTTGGGTGTATATAGAGCTAAGAGTAGAAGCTGTGTAGGCACTTTTGGGTATATAAATATTATTTGATGTTTAGTGAGCTCTGTATTTTATTTGATGTGTTTAAATATGTTTGAATTTGCTTCTAGTTATGAAATATTGATTCTAGTTTTAAGTTTTGAAAAACTTAAGGTTTTGGGAGAGTTTGGATTGACTATTTTCTACTCGGTCCTAATAAAAGTGTTTTAGGATGAGTGCTAGTATGAGATAGGTCTATTCAGATTCTTCCTCTCTGTTTCACTCTAGATTGATCATAGGGGGTCAAAATAAGATATGGCAGTGTGTAGGAGTGAATAATGAATGGAGGGACATAAAACCCTAAGTTCATGATGGTGTATTAAGAAGCTTGTTTAAAGCGATAAGGTTTCCATACACTTTGTTAGATTGGAATCTGTTGTAGTTGAAATTCCCCATAATGATCAACGCATCTCAAAGAGAGCCAACAATGTTGTCGATGGCATACCTTATATTTTTCCTATCACCATTAGAGTTTTTTGCATATATCATAGTAAGGAGAAAGCAGTGAGAGCCAACACAGGTCACTACCATGAATCAATTGTTGGTGAAATAGACATGTAGTTGTCTCCTCTGATTCAAATTCTGCCACTATTGTAAATGAAAATTAAGTAACTTTATTATTGAAGCTCTTGGGGTTTTGATAAATCCATGATCATTATTTTTGGGATGCTTGGATTCTAGTCTCCAAAAGATAAATAAGATCAAAATTGTAGGAATGCCTCAGAACTCTTACTCATGCACCTTATCAATCCCATTGATGCCCCACACTTCCCAAGTAACTAGCGTTCGGTATTACATGGGTGATGGTGGTATTATACGGATGAGGTTAGGGGTATACCGGTTATGATTGTCCCTGCATAGATGCGTGCAGAGTTAAGCTCACTTTCCCCTCACTTGGCCTTATCACATTCTCCTGTGGCTGAAATACTTGTCTTGTTATTTATCTTTACAAGCCTAATTTAATGTTTTCCTTCTTTCATTACTTTTATATTTATACGTTGTGAGTTCCCATGCAACAATCAACCAACTACTACATTGCATGTCCATGCCGCAGTTTATCATTTCCCTTATCAACTCCTCTAGCAACCAATGTAGTACACGTAGCTCATAGAAGCCTCAATGGCAAAGACTTTCTAATCCCTCAGTAATCACATCCAACTCAAAATTGCTTCAACCATTTCGCCCATGCTTGCAGCAATAATAAAATTGCCTTAATGAGTTAAAGAAATTTAAAAAAATAATAAGAGAGAAGAAGAGTTTTGAAGTTTAAAACTACCTTTTATGTTTTCTAAAAGGGCATAAAATCCCCAACATCAATACATTATTTGAAGAGCAGACCTTGGTAAGAAACTTTTTTATTTACAGAACTACCATAAGACCGTTTTAAATAATTTAATTACCACAAACTGTATTTTATTATCAAAATGAGAAAACAGAATGATAGAGCTTTTATAAAATGACATGCAGAGCCGCGGCTCAAATGAAAATACAAAATCACATTTTCTTTATACGTTTATGGAATTTTTAGTTGTATTAATTATTCCCATTGAAAGATGGTTATTAAAATTTCTCTGAATATCCGGGATGTTATATTTGACTTAGGATTCATTTGGGATAGCTTTCTTAATATTTTTTAAAGCAAGAGTTTTAGTTAAAAAAATTTTGAATTAGAATTTTTGTACTAAAAATTTGTTTTATAAAGTAATGAGAAAGTTGTTCCAAACGAAGCCTTAGACTTTATTTGGGACGGCTTTCTTATCGCTTATGAAGCAGTTTTTTAGTTAAATTTTTTAATTTATGTACTAAAAATTTGATTTAATAAGCAATAAGAAAGCCGTCCTAAACGATGCCTTTCATTTAGGATGGTTTTCTTACTGCTTCTTAAAACTGCTTTCTAGTACAAAAATTTTTGTACTAAAACATGCTTTAATAAGCCATAAAAAGTTATCCCAAATAAAGCCTTAGCAATGTTAAATTTTACCTTTCAATGTGTTGCATTTTAATGGAATCAATACATCGAATACTTCAACTTTAAAGTTAAAGCGTATTAGTTCCTTTCACGTGTGTATATCCATGCTGCTATTGTATTTTTTAGAACACAGATTTTTGTTATTTGTGAAAATTAAAAGCTAGTATGAAGATCCTTTGCTATTGACACCTCATCTCTCTATTTCACAATTTTCAATGTTACATTAGCTTTGGTACGACAAAGATCGTGAGAGAATACTTGGACCTCATCCGAAGATATTGCGATGGGTTGAGAATGTGAAAAATGCAACTGATCCTTATTTTGAGGAAGTTCACGGTGTGCTTTACAGAACGAAGGCAATGTTACACAGCCCCCAAAGCCCAGCTAGTAAAAATTTTTCAAAACTTTGATGAACTTCGTTGATATGTTGTTCCCATGGACCATTGGTGCTACAGTCATCTCAGTAGTGTATTGTAGGAGGTAAGATCATTTATTTTCCTGTTTGAAATTACTAAGGTAATTCTGTTCTAATGGTCTTGTTATACTGCTAGCATGCGACTTGTCACACCTAAATAATTTTTATTTTATGGCATTGCAAGATTTTTACACGAAACTGATTCCTGCCATTCATTTTTTTTTTTAATTACAAATTGTGGAATCAAGCGTTCAAGATTATTCTTTCTGTTGGATAACGTGATGCGCATCCATGTAAACACAAAAAAAGGTGTAGAAATAGAATTTTTTTGTGCCGGAATACTTGTTGTGATAAAAAAAATAAAGAGTTTAATATTCTAGCTTTTCATGTCTAGAATTATAAGAGAGGAGTGAATGAATTATAAGAGAGATAAAAAATTTTAAGTAGAAAATTCACAGGGTTTGATCCAACTAAAATGATTTCACTAGTATTTGTATTTAATTATAAGCAAAGCTCTTCCTTGTGAAAGGCGTTGATATACTCTAAGGAACACACTAGTTGGTTGATGTTGGAAGAGTCTTATGGCAGGAATCCAGCATAAATCAAAATGCTATAGTTAGGAGTAGGAAATAATGTTGATGACATGTATCAATCTTGTAAGTGATGACGGGTGTTGGCGTCGTTAGTGATGGTAGGTGATGAAGTCAATATGCATTGGAGCTACCATGTGATTAGAAATATATAGTTCAGTGAACCATAGCCAAGCGTCGAAGGATAGTAGTTTATGAGCAATGGAGGTTGGAGGATCATAGTTGGGCAATAATGGTCGAAAGATCATAATTAGGTGACAATGGTCAAAATTTATAGTCGAGCAAATAGTGATGGTAGGAACATAGTCTGGTGATGTTGGTGCCAGGATTATAATCAGTCAACAGTTGTTAGAAGATTATAGTTAGAAAACAATAGTATGAGAATCATAGTTGAGAGATAGCAGTTAGAGGATCACAGTTAGGAGATGGTGGTTTAAAGATTGTAATTGGGTGATGATGGTGCATGGATCGTAAACAAGCAATGATGATCTAAGGACCCATAGTCGATGAGCAACAAAGGTCAGAAGATTGTATGTGACAAATGATGGAGGTTAGAAGGACTGTTGTTGGGTGACGGTGGTCAAAGGATAGTCATTAGTAGATAACTAGGTTTGAGGATTGTAATAGGACAACGATGGTCAGGGGCTCGTAGTTGGGCGATAGCGGTCTAAGGATTATTGTCGACAAGTGATAGCAGTCATAATGACTGTAGTCTTGTGATGAAGTTTTGAGGAATATAGTTGGAGGACCATAGTTGGTGACCAATGGAGGTCGGAGGATTGAAGCTCACTGATGGTGGTCTTAGGGTTGTGGCTTGGATTCGATGGTCGAAGGATCATAGTCAATGAGGATGGTGGTCGAGAAGAATGTAGTTAGATGATGGAGGTCGGAGGATCATAGTTGAGTAACAATGGTCGGAAGATCATAGTCGGCGAACAATGGAGTTCAAAGGATCATAGCCGAGCAAAAGTGGTAAAAGAACTCTAGTCATGTGATAGTGGTATGAGGATCGTAGTTGTTAGGAAATGGTGATCTGAGGTATGTGGTTAGGGAGCAACGAAGGTTAGGAGGACCATAGTCAGGCAAAGGTAATTCAAGGACAATAATCGGCGGGTGACGGTAGTTGGAAGATTATAGTTGAGTGGTTGATGGTGGAAACAAGATTGTGGTTTAGCGATTGTGGTACGAGGAGTGTTGTCATTACGTGAAGACGGTCAGATGACCATGGAGAATTAATGAACCCAATGAAAACCTCAAAACTCCATAATCCAATGCTCAACTTCATAGTGCCCATTGACTATCATGTGATCATTTGTTCAAGCATTGACAGTCATCATTGATTGTCAATGATATGAACATGTCAAGCTGAAACCCCTTCAAATCATGGATAAATCATATTCAAATCAAATCCATTGACCAAACCCAATAAAAATATCAAAACTCCAAAATCTAATGCTCAAATTCAAACCCAAATGCCCTAGGTCCATAACCAGTGTTTGGACAAATTTCAATCATCTCAATACTCAACCAAATGACCTTGGATTCATGAGCAATCATATCCATATTGATTAGACATATCTCTAGGGTCAACCACATCAATTTGGAGGCATTCCAAGTCCTCTAACCCATTAAACTCAAAGCATATTCCAAGGCTGTAAAATTTTTAAATATTTACAATTTATACCACTGGACATCATTTTGTCATTTTTGACCTTGGAAGCCTCCCAAAATGCATTGAGCATGATCATTATCATTAACATGATGCATTGAACCAACATTAAACCCTTTGTGGACTATGGTTGACCTTGATTGGCCACAAAGTCTTGAAACCCCTAAAACCCAAAAACCTCTAGAAAATTAAATTTTCCTTAAACTTCACATGGTTCAGTCAAACCGAACCACGAAATCTCGTCCAACACATGTTTAATGTGATTTGGAGTGCAGTGAATCCAACACCAAGCCATGGTCAACCTTGGTTGACCAAATCAACCAAGGTGGACCAAAAGACCCTTTAACCCTTTAAAATTACATTTCATGAATGGAGATCCTACCAAATCTTGAGATCACCTCCAACAAACTAAAAATTACATTTAAAAATCCAACTCATGGTCAAACCTAGTTGACCAAGCCAATCTAGGTTGACCAAATAACCCCTTAGGCCCTTAAACTTCTATGTTGAACCAAATGACCTTCCTATTACATGGGTCCACCTACAATAAGTCCAGAACATCATTTGGAATGAGTTGGACCCAACATTGACCTTTGGTTAAACCTAGTTAATCAAATCAACCATGGTTAATCAAAGCACACCTTAAGCACTTAAAAAACTCAAAACTAATGATTATGACCAAATCAATGAACCAAATTCCTGAGGACATTCCATGCGATCACTATGAGTCTTCCAAAAAAGTTTCATCCCCTAGGCCCACTTGGTTTAGCCACATGGGTTGAACCAAGTGCACCAAAAAGGGTTTTCTCTTTAGCCAAAATCCAACCCTTGTAGAATTAAATTGCACAAATGGATGTAGTAGGTGTCGCTTGTCCCCATGCACATGACCCAGCAAACCTAACCCATGGGTTGACCTGGGTCAACCAATTGGGTTGAACCAAGCCCTCTAAAACCTAGATTCTTGAGTCCATTTACAACCCAACCCAAATTGGTTGTTGTAGCCACTTGAATTGTGTTCTAAAATGTTCATCTCACATGCCATGTCAAGCTCTATCCATATGGACTACTTATATGGCAAGATTCCTCAAAACAACCTCTCTTTAATCATTGGTTACTCCTAACTAACTAGCCTGTTGTCCCAATGAGCTTAAACTCTTCAGGACCTTCCCTTCTCTCCTATTGGACAGTCCCTAACTGAACTGGTGGTTGGCTAGTATTTAGGTGGTAAGACCTTGACCCTTCATTCAAATTTCTCTCCTATAAATGCCCCTAAATTTTTTAAAGAAAATGGTTGATCAATTGTATTCCTTAACTTCATAACAATCCCCTAAGCTCCCCCATAGCATTCCCTACCTCAAGATTTATCCATTTGAAGTCTAAAAGGAGAGAGGAGAGAGAAAGTGATCAAAGTCAATAAACTTCCAATCCTGTGGTTTTCAAAGCCTGAAGTCTTCAAGAAATTTTAGAGGACATCTCCAGGAGTCCATAGAGCCCAAAATCAAGAAGCTTCATCCATTGGATAGAGGTATTTTTTTCATTTGAATGTTTAAAATTCAAATTAGAATTACTTTAATATCTCAATGCACGGAGCCCCTAAACTCCATGAATTAGAAGCTTAGGGTACCAAGAAACTATGTTTCAAATTTCATTGAATTTAAAAAAGAATACAATAAGTTAAGAGCATTTGAAATTTTAGTTCAATTTGAACTAATTTCCCTGGTTCAATCACAGTCGTTCGATCGCGTGTATTGTGATTGGACGACCTAAAAGTCATCATGCAACGTGTTGCTTTTGGCCGGACTCGAACGCGTGCCATATGAAACTACAGAGCAGCGATGTGGCTTGATCTGCACCATCCATCTGATTTGCACAAATTGGATGGCATGGATCGTTGTCTTACGTGTATAATTTACCAAATCCTGGTTGGCTCGTTTCTTACTGCCGCCGCTTCGTGAAGTATGTTAAAGATCGTCGTGCCAATCATTACCAATGATTGCCCATTACAGCTAATTCAATTTTATGGCTTAAAATAATAAAAAATTTCACCATAAATCTAATTCTCGCACAAATTTGGTGTTCTTGGGCTCATTAAAACAATCTTGAGCACACTTTTATTCTAAAATTAATTTCAAATAATTTTAATTGATTGTTAGTAAGTAATTTGAGTTTAATTATTATTATTTTTTTTTATTTCTAATTAACCAGTGGTATAATTGAGCTCAAATTTGGATAGGGTAAACTAGAGTGTGTGTGCTACTTGCCCTAATTTTTTTGGGCTTGATTTGACCCAAAATTTTGAAAATTCATAACTTTCAATCTACACATTATTTTGCTTCGATTTTTTCTGTGGAATATTTATGTTTATGAAAGGGTAGAATGCCTCTGATTTCACCCAAATACAGTTAGTAGATAGCCCAAACTAAATCATCAATTGTATAGTTGTATTTATCTTTAATGATTGATTGTGACACATAGGAAGGCTTTGATGAGCCCAAATTTAGTAGGTTTGAAGCTCATGTTCAGATGAACCTATATTTCAATATTTATTACATTTGGAGATTATTTGATCTGTTAATTAATGAAGTCAAAATTGACACACATAATTGACCCAAAATTTTTAATAATTCTTAATAAACTCAAATTAAATCTAAAATACATTATAAGTATCATACTACTCAGAATTAAAAGCATAACAACAGAAAATTAAAAGCCCTTTGAAATTCATTCAAAATCAAGAAAATTTAATACAACAACAACAACATCATCAAGCCTTTGTCCCACTAAGTGGGGTTGGCTACATGAATCTTTTTTCTCTATTGTGTCATGTTAAAAGTCAAATTCTCATTTAAATCCAATAAGAAAAGATCATTTCTAATATTTTATAACCAAGTCTTTTTAGGTCTACCTCTATCTTTTGTAACATATGTCAAATATAAAACCTGTACTTTCCTAATCAGATGATAGAAGGCCACCATTTTATGTGACCAGACCATCTAATCTTATCTTCCACTGCAGCTACTCCAACTTTTTCACGAATATGCTCATTTCGTATCCCATCTCTAAGAGTAAAGCCACTCATCCACCTAAGCATCCTCATCTCTACAACACTTAGTATTATGTTTCTCTTTTAATGGCCAACATTCAGCACCACAAAGCATTATAGGTCTAACCACATCTTATAGAATTTTTTCTTAAGTTTGAGTGGGACTTTTCTATCACACAACAAGTCTGATGCATTCCTCCACTTTAACCAACTTACTTGAATTCTGCTGATAATATCCCCATCTATTTCACTATCACTTTGAACAATAGATCCAAGATATCTAAAATGTGTACTCTTATTAATGACTTGATCGCCCAAAGCCACAATCCATTCACTAGGTCTATTACCACTAAAATAACACTCCATATATTCAGTTTTAGATTTACTCAAGTGAAAGCCTTTAGACTCTAAGTTTGACCTCCATAATTCAAGTTTACCTTCAACTCCCTCTCTAGTCTTATCAATAAGTAGAATATCATCAGCAAAAAGCATACACCAAGGTACATCTTCTTGCAAATGTCTAGTGAGAACATCCATGAATAAAGCAAAAAGTTATGGGCTTAAGGCTGATCCTTGAGGTAATCCAACCGAAATAGAAAAATACTTGGTCAAATCACCTTGTGTTTGAACACAAGTAATAGTTTATCCATGCATATCTTTAATGATTTGAATATAAGCATTATTAACTCATTTCTTTTCAAGAACTCTCCAAAGCACTTCTCTTGGAACTTTATCATATGTTTTCTCTAAATCAATAAATATCATATGTATATTCTCCTTATTCTCTCTATATTTATCCATCAAACCTCTCAATAAATGTATGGCTTCCATAGTTGACCTACTCGACATTAATAAATAATTTAAAAAATTTAAATTTAAATTAATTTAAACACTTGTAATCATCTCTAAGAGTCATTAGTGACATTTGGTACAAAATTAAGAAATCCCTTTAATTAAATAATTAATTAAATCATTAAAATGTGTTGAAATTGTAAAAGGTATTACTAATTTCATAAAATTCCATATGACACAAACTCAAAGATAGTGAACTCATAATTGGGTTTAGTATTTATGAAAAATATCAACTTTAAAAAATTGTTATAAATTAGAAAAACAATATTTGATCAAATTCAATTCAATAAAATATGTTGAACTTGTAAAAATTATTACTAGTTGCAGAAAAATTCAATTGACACAAACTCAAAGGCATTGAACTCATTATTAGGTCTAGTATTTATGGAAAATATAAAATTTTCAGAAATCTTTGTAAATAAAAAAGTCAACATTTAGTCAAATCTAATTTATTAAATAAATCAATTATTACAAATATTTTGTAAATGTTTAACCAATAAATTAAACCAGATAAACTCTATAAAAAGTCTTCAGGTTGGACTATCTTGGGCCGCGGGGTTACATATCCTAAGGAGGCTGTGGTTCTCATGCTTGTTATGACATTACCACGAACAAATTGACTGAATGTAAATAATAAATTATAAATCAGTAATCAATGAATTAAACTAAAAAAATATATAATGATCTATCAATAAAATTTTTAGGCTGGACTATCTAAAGCTGTAGGGCCTACATGTCCTAAGGAGGCTTTGGTCCTCGGCTCATTGAGACAATGTCAAGAATGTTGATAGAATATAAATATTAATTTATAAACTTATTAAATCAATAATCAATTAACTAAATTAATTAAAAAAGCAATAATAAAATACTTGGACATTGAAGCATTCATACACTTATATTTGACTCCATTAGGAAGGCAAAAATGTTTTGGATTGGTAAGTTTAAGGGCTAAAATACTAAGTTAAAATGTAAGGACTCTATGCAACTTATCTACTCTAATTTTGGAGGGATGGTGATATTACAAATTTGAGCCTAGGATATACTGATCAATGACTCCTGACAATTAGAAATTATTGAGCACTATGTTCTTTAAAACCTAAAGTTAAACAACTTCAACAATTAATACAATCCATAAAAATTTCAAAATTTCTAAAACATTAAAACTTAAATTCAAACCATCTTTCATGGACCTTAAGCAAATCAATTCAATTGTAGATAACTTGAAACTAATAAAGCCTAGAACTTATCCAAGCCACATAGCTTTACACACACATTAGAATTTGTTTGCTAGGAAAACCAACTCTAGTGTAGGCTTGGCCGATGATTTGATTTGGTTTGCTTGTGGAATGTCTTGCCTAGAGATTATTTTGTGCAGACATCGGACACAACTTATCGTCTAGAGGCGAATCAGATGCAGTCACGTCATCCAATACTGAGCTCGGTACCGAGCAGTACAGAGATGCAGTACCGAAAGGGGGTGATGTGGCACATTTGCATTGGGTTATGGATGGATCCGCACATAATATTTCATCCTTGCTTAAAGGGTACTCATGTTTGGAGTATTTACTTTTTGTACTATGTATGTCATTTTACGGTTTTGTTGGTGCACATTTAGAGTAGACTCTTAGGTTGCTTTACTTTGTATACACTAACATTGTATTGCATATGTATATTTCTTTTATATATAAACTACTCTTTTATATTTATGTAAAGTAGAATGTACCTAGACAATGACTTAAAGAAAATTGTAAAAAACAAATGTAAATATAAATACTCTAGATACTTGTGTCTAGATTGAGTTATACAATGTCAAGAGTTATCAAAGATGTGAAGATTATTGTTTATATACATTGATAGGTTCCAAAAGAAAATAATTTTTCTTTCTTTGAAGATCATTTTCTTTTGGAATTCCATAGAAGATCTAGAAGTTAGAAGATTCTGAGAAGAAATAAACAATCATATTCAAATCTATATTTGTATTGGAATATAAATCCAAGCATGTTGTTAGGCATAACTACCTTTACTTTCCAGTGGACCTGAGTTATATTTTGAGAAATTATAAATGAATGAAAGTTTTTATTTATACATTATCTTTCATGTATCTTTTCATTGCGTGATCATGTATATATTGTAAAGTCCTCATTATAAATTTTCTAAATTATAATTCCTTTATTCCTAAGATAGATTCTTGCTGTGAGCAAAATCAATCAAATCAAATGAAAATTTGGCTTAAATTTTTTCATCCAAATTAAAATTGGTTTTGATCCTATGTTCTATACTCTCATGAACTACTAATCATATAATCATGCATTTGAAATTTAAATTTTCAAATATTTTATTTGAATTATTGGATAATTTCTAAAAATTTAGGATGATCTCATTTATAGCATTCTTTATTTTGTTGGGGCATATAAAATTTCAGAGGACTCAAATTTTATCAAAATAAACCTAGAAAGATCTCCATGTTGTTTTATGACTAGGCAAGTTTTATCCAAATTAGAGTCGTCCTCTTGCCAATGGCTGGCCTCCTAATTTGGAGGTCACTTCTAAATAACATAAAATTTCACTTATACTGCGTTGATGGATGGGAGAGAAGTTTCTATTCAGATCTGCATATTCTTTTCTCTATTTCAAGACCAAGGATGAGCTTCCATTCTAGTAAATAGTTTGCTCAATAAGCTAGGATGCTTGACTTAATATCTAAAATTAACGACATGCAGACAAATATTTGCTTCTAGGTTATGTTGGACTACAAGGTACAGGATAAACAAAAGTATCCAAGTAGACCGCAGCCTTTTTTGTAAAAGCACATGTCCTCCATTCAAGGGAAAATTATTAGGTCCGAACACCGGACCTAAAAATAGGTTCGGATATCCAATTAAAATTTGCCATGTGGAATGTATTTTGACCGTGTTTTTTGACTGCGCTTTGACTGTGTTTTTTGACCGCGCTTTGACTGTGTTTTACCTGCACTTTACTTGCGCTTTACTTGCACTTTACCTGCGCTTTACCTGCACTTTTGGCATGCTTGACTTAAAATTTCATGGACGCGTGTACATTTCACATGTCAATATTTTATTGGTTACCAGACGTATATCTACATCCGGTGTCCGGACCTAATAATTTTCCCCATTCAAGAGACAAGTTTAACAAAAATCAATCAATTCAACACATTCCATCATTCCAGCAATTGAAGAACAAAAACTGCAAGAATTACAATAGAAATCCCACCAGCATTAAACACTAATAGAGGAAAGCCAATACAAATTAGCCCAAGAAAAAGTATTCAAAAAACTCCAGCAGATAAACAATTCATAAGAACATGAGAATATCAACTTCCAAGGCTACATAAAGCTCTAGATCACATAGGCACATAAAATTTTCGAGCTGCAAGAGAATTGAGTGGAACAAATAGAACATCAATACTGAATAAAAACCTAAGCAAAAATGCTTTGAAAAACAATCAAACTTCTGAAAAAAAAAAAAAAAAATCCCCCACAACAGAGACTCAGAAAGATTAATACTCCATCCGAGCTTCAGAGAAATGATTAAAAACCTTTGAATTTCAAGAAACACAATACAAAGCCAGAACTAGCTGCCGATCCAACTATTGAAAGGATGAAAGTCTCTTATGGACAAAAACCTTTTGTTGCTAGAATTGACCATCCAATACAAAAACCAGTTGTCAGATTAACTATCCA
Organism: Dendrobium huoshanense; assembly: GCA_016618105.1. Lineage (NCBI taxonomy): Eukaryota > Viridiplantae > Streptophyta > Magnoliopsida > Asparagales > Orchidaceae > Dendrobium > Dendrobium huoshanense. The sequence continues at coordinate 46,271,281 of CM028343.1, read as the reverse complement.
AGGGTCAAAGATTTTAAATGAAACCAATTCATCATAGTCCCAAAAACCCATCAACCTTAGAACCCAACAACCAAAGAACAAAAACCACCCAAGCTTTAATAACCCACTAGCAAACACCAGCAGAGAAAAACCAACTCAAAATACCCATGAGGAGTCCAGAAAACAAAGAAAAAGACATCAACATTGTTGACCCCTATATCTCAAACCACGTGCGAAAGGACCAAACCGGTCATCGAATTCTGCTAGGTCGAGGCCCCTCGCAATCGAATTGAACGAGATCTGTCAAAAGGAATGACCGACCCCCGAAATTAAAGCGCGAGGCTGCTAAAATGACGTCGGATTAATGAACAGGCTGCGTCGTTGCGTTCGGAACACCGAAATCACCCTAAATGCACTATCAATTTGATTAATTGAGGTTGTGCACGCAAATCGAGGCGGTCCAGTATAAGAATTAGCCTCAATGTTACTCAAATGACGTCCGATCACGAAACGGATAGCGTCATTGCGACTGGAGCGTCGGCAATACCCTAAATGCACTATCAATTTGTTTAATTGAGGTTGTGCACGCAAATCGAGGCGGTCCAGTGCAAGAATTAGCCTTGATGTTACTCAAACGATGTCCAATTGTGTAACAGACTACATCGTTGTGTTCGGAACATCAAAAATATCATAAATGCACTACCAATTTATTAAATTGAGGTTGTGCACGCTAATCGAGGCGGTCCAGTGCAAAAATTAGCCTCGATGTTGCTCAAACAATGTCCGATCGTGAAACGGACTACATCGTTGTGTTCGGAACATCGAAAATATCCTAAATGCACTACCAATTTATTAAATTGAGGTTGTGCACGCTAATCGAGGCGGTCCAGTGCAAAAATTAGCCTCGACATTGCTCAAACGACGTCCGATCGCGAAACAGATTGCGTCGTTGTGACCGGAACATCGGCAATACCTTAAATTCATTATCAATTTATCCAATTTCGATATTCGCCGAAATCAACACGTAAAACGGAATACTCTGCATGCAAATCGAGGCGGGCACATGCAAGAATTATTATCGGGGTGCTCAAATGATGTCTGATCATGAAATAGACTTCACGGTTGTGCTCGGAACAACGTCAATACCATAAATACACTGTTAATTTGTTTAATTTTGATATTCGACGAATTCGACACGTTTAACAGAGCGAAATACACACAAAACGAGAAAACTGCACGCAAAACGAGGCAATTGACACGCAAAACGAGCCAATCAATATACAAATCGATGCAATTTCAGAATAATTAAAGCGCTAATGTCCTTTTGAATTAATGCATGATGACATAGCACTAATATAGTTATTTTATTTAAAACAATTTAGCAAAGCTCAGATGCCAAATAGGGAATAAGTCAAATTCCCATTAAATACATCTTATTTTGTTGCTTCCTTGTTTCGTCAAATTGTCCATCAATCTGGCTCTCTGTCGCTTGTCACCAGCTGGCCTTGGCCTCTCTCAAACGCAACTTTCAGTAATTAAAACGAGCATAAAGGGATATGATTCTGCTGCTTCATTCCAACTCCAGAAAAAACAAACGCCTCCTCTCACCCATTCCTTCCCTCATTCACAGAGCAACCCGTCCAAACCCACTCCAACAGTCTTCCTCCTCCCTTTCCCTTGCTGTAGCAGGATTCCTCCTCCCTTTCCCTTGCTGTAGCAGGATTCCCGCTGACCCCGTCAACTACACTCTCAACTCCAACTTCCCTCTGTGGCGAAATTCCTCTAACCTGCACCTGTGTTGGACCAATCTCCTATCTACTGCAAACCTTTCTCCACCTGAAAGATAACCAAGCTGCACGCTTCCTGCAGCCGAACCAGCCTCCTCCCCATTTCCTCTCTCTTTAAGGTAAAGAAAAAAGGAAAATCTCTGACACCCATGAAAAAAAAAATGCTTTAGCAATAAAAGGACCAGCCGGCCATATCTTCTGACGTTTCCTTGTTTTCTTTTCCTCATTATCATGCCTGTTAGAGATAAGCTAAGAAAAAAAATTAACAGAGGAAGTAGGCTTTTCAGCTCATTTTGGCAAGTTGTCGGTGAGCTTCTGAGATCTATTTAATTTGGGATTCAAGTCAAAGTCAAGAAAAAGTCCATCAAAGTGATAGCTAGCTTAAGCCTTAGATGAGGGTTGTTGTAATACTGCATTGTGTAGCCCACAGTAAAAAAAAAGGTCTCTTAGCATACAGGAATAATCATTCAGCCCATTTCTCCCTCTCTTAGCCCACACATCTCACCACACTTAGCATTTCTCTCATATCTTCACTTACAGCAATCCTAAAGCCCAATTCAAAAGGCCCTTTCCCACTACAAACAGAAATCCTCTACCTATTAGAAATCTACCTTAAGCATATATACGTCCAAATCAGCCCACTAATTCAAAAGAAGAGGAAGGTAAAAGTAAGATGCTCTCTGTATTTATCCATTGATGTTCACGGTTATTGTAGTGTCTTGATTATTTAGTGATTTTGTTTATTTACATTGTTATTGTTGTCAAGTTTACATATATATATGTATCTACAAAAAGGGGAGAGACATGTGGAGATTTAAAAAAAAAAAAGAGAGGCAAAAGAGAGTTTCAAAAAAAAAAAAAGAGAAAAAAAAGGGGAAATTTGTTGTGTTTTGTGCATCTCACCACCGTCGCCAACCTTCGCGAAGGTATGAATTTCGAACTCAGATTCTCGTTTCGGCGTTCGTGACGGACTGGAGAACCACCTATACGCGCTCTCGTAGCACGGTAGGAGGGAGCCTGGTGCGACACCTACGACGAGACGGGTAATCACCTAAAACTCATTTTTTCCATTTCGGTGTTTGCTACGGACCGGCAAACCACCTATACGCGCTCTCGTAGCACGGTAGGAGGGAGCCCGGTGCGACGCAAACGACGAAATGGGAAAGCCCTATACACGCTCTTGTAGCGTGGTGGGGAGATTCACTTGTGTTCTTCGTACGTGTACTTTTGAAGACCCCATACACGCTCGCGTAGCGTGGTGGGATGAAAGATGTACGGCCCGGTGTCCTCCCGACACCTACCATACACGCTCGAGTAGCGTGGTGGGATGGCCCAGTTTCCCGTAGTTTTCCCCTAAACGGGGGAGACGCCGGGAGGCTGCCGAAATTTTCAGTGAATCATGGACATGACTTGGACAAAATATGGACAATTTGAACTTGAGCTCATATTTGAATTTTAGCAAATAAAAATACTTTAACTTAATTCAAACAATAACTAAACTTTTAAATCAAATGAGATGAACAAAGGTTTGAATATTTGAACAAAGGACAAGAGGACTTGATTTGGGACTGCAGTGGACATGAACTTGAACTGAACTCAGACTTGAGTTGGACAACAGAGGACTTGAACAAACATAAAAGAACTCGAACCACAGGGGACTTGGACTCAAGCAAGAACTTGAACCGAACAAAGGCTACAAAGGACTTGGATTGAACTTGAACATTGATTTGAACATTGAATGAACAATATAAACTTGTGAACTTGAATTTGAATCATTTGACAAAGGCTTACAAACTTAAGTAATTTGAAATAATTTACTTGAATCGAACAAAACAATGAGACTTGAGCCATGCAACATCAAGTGAGACTTGATAGTGAACAAAAGAATGGCAAAATGAGGATGGACAAATGTAATAACAGCTCATGACAACTAAAATTCTTTAATCTTGCTCATGAAAGACAACCAATGTGAGCACCCATTTTTGATCACAAGTCTTGGTCATTAATAAAACAACAAAAGATTTCTTTTAAAATCTCAATGAGTATGATTTTCTCATAATCAATGAAAGATGTGTGGGACAAATTATCATACATGTTGCAAATAATGTGTGGAGACAAGAAGTTCACAATTATAACAAGTCTATAAGCAATGTGCCTCTATCATGCTCTTAAATGATTGAAGGTGAATCGAAGATGATTGGGACCAAGCAATCGACATAAGGTGCTTAGTGAAACTATCATCCACACATGAGTCCCTTGTAAACTACAAGCTATGTCCAATGATAATGAAAGGTTTGTAATCTATAGCATCATTAGCTCACCGGGAATGGTCAAATGAAAGCACAACCACATGATTGAAATCAATCATGCGAGATTTTTAATCAACATTGGAGAATTGCCGTGTTAGCTCAAATGTTCATTTGCTTACAAAGAACAACATACATGTGCAAAAATGCAAAGTGTCTATACACGATTAAGAGCTTGGGACATGCTATGTTCGCAATCAACAACATAAAAGTTTTAACTAACGATTGATGTATTGGCATATGAATTCAAATACGAGTAGCAATGAATAAGTAAGAGACTCCTTACATGCAAGGGACAATAACCAACAGACGATTGTGTGAATGCAGTGAATTTCCCTATGACCAAGGCCAATTATCTTGCAAGCAGAATACACATTGGTCCTTATGAAAGCCGAAAGACAGGCGAGCGGAATATGAAGGTCCACCAATTAGTTACATCAATCTCCTACAAGTAAAAGTGGAGAATAAGCTTCATCCTGTAAGCTACAATTTATTCATTATGATTATAAAGGATCTGCAACACATACAATCTTTCTACAAAGACAAGTATGTGCCACATGTCACTGATGGGTAGATGCATAAAGACTACAGTAAATGCAGTATCATGTAGTCAACTTCAGTCTAAGGATGAATACATCTACCTCCAACAATAGTGGTTGTATTGTAAAGATCAAAATCACAGCAGAATGCATAAAGACTACAAGTTCCTACGAGCTTCTACAACCCAAGGCAATGAGTAGTGTACGACAGTTTACTTGTACAAAGCAATGAACAAGTCTATTCAGAAACTGCTACGCCGCCACCGGATCCGCAACTTCTATGCAAGCGGACAGAAGGCGTCAACAAAGTTTGAAATAAATACCCCTACACGTGCACTATAAATTGTATACACATAGGTACACTAAAGGGGAAAGTATAATCTCAACCCGCATGGGCCCCGGCGAGCGTGTTATTGGTACACACGTGACGTCAAGGGATGCTGCGCGGGTCAACAAGTGAATTCAAATTCGAACCCGATCCTTCTATACGGATCAATAGGAGTCGACAGGGTTCGAACCATTAAGCAAATATGTTGTCGTGGTGACCAGAATATTTGTTTTAATACATTCAGATTAGGCCTTCAAAGCCTAAAATCAAAAGAATTCACTCTCAAGGGCCATAAAGCCTACGAAACCCGATCCTCTATCGATAGCCCGACAGAGTTGACAAGGTTCAATCCAAAAAAAGAAATGACCCCCGAACACCCCAATGATGACCGTGTTGAATGCAGATCTCAACCGGAGGGGTTCCCCAAATATTTTCAAACATCTCTCAAATATCCAAAGTTTTATTTCAAATATTTCAAAGCTCCATCCAAATACCCACAAAAATCCAAAAATCCCCAAAATCCAAAGCTCCACAAAAATCCCAAATTCCATATATTTAAAAAAGAAAACTATCCATCCCAAAACTTAAAGCAAAGTCCATCCACCCTCCGCAACAGTTTGTCGAGGCGGACAAAATAAAACTACTCTAGCTCACAAAGAGCCAATTGTCTAGTCGAAAATATCACTAGGATCCATTCTCAAACAATCTCTTTCCAGTAAGGACATGGTACGTGTCCTCTAACCGGCAGTTTCGCCTCCAAATGGCACTGCAGGTAAACGGTTATGACCCGGGGCCCTCTGAACCGAGTGGTTTTGCCGCCAAATGGCACCACAGATAGCGGTTATCGCCAGAGCCAATACGCTCCTTAATGGCGTTAAATCCTTGAGATATGAATCAATAGGATATGATCGATAGGGCACAAAGCCCTCTGTCAGCTAAGGTGGATTCAAATTTGTCCCCTTAGACAAACATCCAACCCCGGTCTACAAGGTCCCCTTGGACGAAGCAACCCATGGCTGCCGACAAGGATCCTTCTGTCAGGTTGGGTCGACTTCCTCCTCTGACTAAGTAGACCAGGGACCACGATGACCCGGGACGACGGAACCATGGGATCTTGATCGGGTGCATCATCCATTCCCCCACCATCCGCTTTAAGTATAAGATGGTGCAATTTTCAGTTTTAAATATCAAATTTTCCCAAATTCTCAAATCTTTCACCTCAAATTCCAAATCTAAAAATTCAATTCTTCAATTTCCAAAATTTCATATCCATTGCTGCTACTATATGCCAGATAACACGTATCTCTCTCATGATTGAGAGGGGTAATTAACTATAGGGGCTTGCGCCTATAGGAAACCAGAATTCAGATCATAAAGTCCTCGCAAAATGAGGGCGAAATCTCTGGGTAGTGTCTTATCTACAAACCCATCTGCCTTCCAAAATTTACCTCGGAACTTAGTTCGTTAAAACTCCCTCGCCGAATAAGAAAAGCGAGTGGAGGCCGGGGCCGAATTTTCGGAGCCCACAGATTTCTGGCGACTCCGCTGGGGACTGGTTTCTCTTTTCATCTCTGGCTAGTCATATCAGTGCTATAGTAGCAGTCATATCAATTCGTGTTCAAAATTTTGAATCTTTTAAAATATCATTTAGCGGATCAAAATTTTAAAATCATTTTCTATACGATCATTCATACATTCATTGAGATAGCTTAGTTAGCAGTGCTTTAAATTTATATTACCTTTTATTGCTTGCTAATGGTTATCTGCTTTTATCTTTTGTTCTGTGCAAGTCTCTGCATTTTGAAAGTGTGGGGTGATGTATCAGATTCTGATTACTAACCCTTACCTTTCATTTATGCAGATGGATCTACAGAACACTCCTTTCACTGTTCAGCTAGGCGGTGGAGCCAGCATTCAGTTGGCGAATGCTCTGATCAACACTGGAAACGCCGGAGCTACCATCCAATTTGGTAGCATTAACTTCCCGGCAATTGCTGCAAGAAGTGCTGCCATTCCTGCGAATGGCATGAATGCTGAAAGGTCTGCTAGAAGATTTAATACTGCTGAAGCTCCTACCGGTCGTGTGAATCTTCCAGCACAACGACCTTCTGCTACAAATCCTCATAGGAGGATTTCTGTGTTTGAACGAATGTCACAATCAGAAGCCTCGGCCACCAAGAGAGTTGTTGCTGGAGGAAGGATTTCTGTGGTGACTGCAAACACCACTGCTCTGCCAAACGGGTTACTTGCACCCGAGAAGAATCATGCTGAAGCTTCCTCATATGGAGGAAAGCTAACAAGGAGACAGAGGAGAAAGCTGAATGCCGAGATCCGAGCTCAGCAACAACTGGTGCCTGTGCACCCATCAAACTTGCCAGCCCAAGAGCTTGAGGCTAATGTCCCCACCCAAAACAGGTTTACCAACCTTAAGTGGGTGAAAAGAAATAGCTCTTCTGGTGAACTCAAACAGTCATTTTGGGAGCATCAACCACAAGCACCAACCCCTCAGAAGACTAGAGAACCTGAACGTCTATCAGCTCGAGTACATCGAGTGCTGAAAACAGTTAAGGAGAGGGGACTGATGAAGAGGCAATTTCAGAGGCCGCTAGTTATTGAGGCCAGAAGAACCCCTCCAAGGGAAAGGCTATCATCTGCTGCGATAGCTGAACAAAGAAGATATCGACGACAAGCTCCACGTGGTGAACATCGGGGCATGACACCTGAACCTCATATTCAGGGATCTGCCGCCGAAAGATCCCGGTGGAAGGGAAAGGAAATCTGGATGCCAAAGCCTCGCAGAGAGAAAGAAAGAAGAGAAATAAATCTGGGCGTGACATCCGGTACAGCTTCCCGGAGATCCGCCCCCACTAACCAGCATCGTCAAAGATGGGTTCCAAAGAAGACCCACGATGACACCCAACAAGACGGTCGACACCTTGGAGAATCCTCCAGGGGATCCCGTCGATTGCCAGCCTCTCCAAAAGAAGAAACCAACTTTGATCGCAGCCCGCTGATTGAAGAAGTCTCATTACCGGACCAAGAACCGGAGATCCATTGGCGTCGCCGCTCGGAGATCCAGGCACTTGGGGAGAGAGGGGAAGAAGACATAGAAAGAGAAGAAAATATTGAAGAGGAAGAAAATGTAGAAGAAAATATAGAAGAATACATGGAAGAAGAAATAAACGACACCATAAATATTGAAGTTGTCTATATGGTGAGGCACACCAACGCCGATGAGGAGGCATACTATGATGATGGTGAAGATGACGACGATCAACAACCACCGGTTAGGCAAGTATATCGACGTCGTCGTGAAGTTGGGTCCACCATCGACAGAGGTGGTCACTCTTCAGAAGAAGAAAGAGAATAAGCCGAGGATAATCCCTTGGCTGATGAGAATGTCACACTCGCAGACATGCAAAGACATATAAGGCGTCAAATGAGAGCCAAAGATAAAGAAATCTCTCAGTTAAATGAAAAGATGACCGAGATGATGGCTCAGATGGGGGCGATGATGCAAATGATGCAGAGGACTACTGCTATTGGTGCCATGCCTAATCCTCCAGCCGATCCTCCAAACCTTCAGATGCCACAAATATCAGGAATACGGGGAACTCCTGAAGGTGTTCATGAGGTCCATAATACTGTCCGCCAGCCCACCCCACAAAATATTGCAAGTACCTCCGAACCCGTGACTGCTGCGCAGTTGGAGGGAATTATAACTGAGAAAATCAAAGCTATTATAGCTGTTGATCAGGCAGAGAAATTGGTGGGTAAGGGTCGTCCATATCCCGCTGAATACGATCAGGTGTCGTATCCAAAAGGGTATTCGGTCCCAAAGTTTCACACTTTTAATGGTACTAATAATCCCAGACAACACTTGGCGCAGTTCAAGGCCACCTGCGGGAATATGGGGGGAAATGACGCCTTACTCTTCCGGCAATTCGTTAACAGTTTGACAGCAACTGCATTCGAATGGTATGCCGAGTTACCAAATGATTCTATAAAGACTTTTGCAGAATTGGAGGCCATATTTGTGAAGAGATTCGCTGGTGCGACTGAGAAGATTACAATCGCCGATCTCGCTTTAGATAAGCGGAAGAAAGAAGAGCCAGTATCGAAATACATAACCCGCTGGCGTAATCTAAGCATGAAATGTGAGCAACAACTGGAAGAAGAACATGCTGTGCAATTATTAATGGGAAACATCGATGATAAGATGCAACCATTCTTATGTATGGCTACAATCACCACTTTTCAAGACCTGATGGATAGAGTGGCTAAATTTGAAAAGCTAAACTTGTCAAGATCAGAGGGCAACTCTGATAAGACCAAGAAGCCCAAAACCTCGGAGACCAGAAGGAGTGAAACTTATTTTGCATCCTCTCTTAGGCCGAACAGGGGGAAACATGTGATTTATAATGTAGATAAAGGCAAGCAACCAATGCAGCATGAAGAAAAGCCAAAACAAGTCTACAACCCTAACCCCCCAACCGAAGCTGATACTCGGGGGAAATGATAGGCCACGAACTTTTCAAAGCGGAGGGGAACGTCCGAGGCAAGCAATGGGAACCGGTGATAGAACGTTCCCATCTCTCAAAGATAAAATGAATAAAGAATATCCATTCAAAAGAGAAAGTGTCGCAAAGTTATTTCGACAAGCATTAAAAGCAGGCCTAGAACTGCCAGAGTGCAAGAGGCCAGAGGAGTCGAAAGAAACTGGTGTCCCGAACTACTGCCCGTATCACCGAGTGCTTGGCCATCCCATTGAAGATTGCTATATCTTCAAGGATTGGGTTGAAAGGAAATCTTGGAAGGGAGAGCTCACATTGTCAGATAATGTGTTGGTTAATCCCAGAAAAGAATCAACCCGGGTAGTTACGACTTCCTCCATACCCCCGGTTGAAGAAAAAAGAAGGGAAAAGAAGCTGATTCAAGAAGAACGGTGGGAGACTGTAGTCTCCAAGAAAACAGTGAAGATGCTGAAGCAGCTTGAGGGTGTTTCGGGTGTAAAGTGGAAGTCTCCCACAGAGCCGGTGATAAATCTCAAAGCACTACCTGCAATGCGAGCATCTAATTCTAAGCAACTCCTTAACCAAGCTGGCACTTCGAAGTCTGGGAAGGTGAAATCCTCGAAGAAGAAGATCAAGTTGAAGAAGCCTAGGGAGAAAAAGACAGCAACCCAAAGGGTTATCGATAATTTAGATGAATACTATCAGACTGTCAGACGCCCTGTTAAGCTTGCTGATTTTATGGCAGAACTCAAAGTCGAAGAAGAAAAAGAAGATGATGAAGATACACTTCCCGCGGAAACTTGTCGAGTTATATCGACAACACTAGTAATTTGGGTCAAAAAGAAAAAAGAAGCACCCTCTGAGTCCTGTATGATGATATCACCAATGGATTACAGTGTACAAGAGGATTTATATTTTCCAGAAGATGATGAATCAGAGCCTGATATCACTTCGCAAATGGAACAGGTAAATTTGGGCAGCAGCTCTGAATCAACAAACGAATCTCTAAATGAGGCAATGATCGATTCTGAATATAATGCACCGTTAAATGGGTCAGAGCAGGAGGAGATCGCTCAGGTGCAGTTAAGAAGTGGTAAAGCACTATCGTCTCCACCAAAGAAAAGGATTTCTGATAAAGATAAAGGGAAAGAGATTATCGTCAATGAAGATATTATTCCTAAGGACTCCAAGAAAAAGGAGACTCCAGGTAAAGGGGTAGATTACAATATCCTATCCCATTTGAGAAAAATCCCAGCACAGCTTAGCATATACGATGCTCTAGTAATGTCCAAAGATCTTCAGGAGACCCTGATTCAGGCTCTCAGGGACCCTGAAAGATATGAGGCTTATTTTGCTGAGCGTAACTTGACTGAGGTCCTGCAAGCTCGGAATGAACCAATCATTACTTTTGCCGAAGATGACATGATGCTTGGAACAGCAGACCACAATCGACCTTTATATGTCACTGCAGAAAGTGATGGGATGATAATCAGTCGAATTTTGATTGATCCAGGATCCTCTATCAATCTTATGAGCTTGAAAGCTCTGAGATCACTTTGTCTCGATGTGCAGCACCTTGGGCAAGACAAATTGATGGTGCACGGCTTTAATGAAAAGGGACAAAAGACCCTCGGATCATTCATGCTCCCCCTAGTATTTGGGGAACTCCATACTGAGGCAAAATTCCATGTGATTGATGCGGACACCTCATTTAAGGCGCTTCTGGGTCGCCCATGGTTGCACGATTATGGTATTATCCCATCAACACTACATCAGTGTATGAAGTATATCAGAGATGGAGAGGAGTTCAGAATCTCTGGTGATATTCAGCCATTTGCAGTTCATGAGGTGAAAATTTATGAAGATGCTAGATACTTCATCCCCAAGGAATCAAAACCATCAAGTTCTCTCGAGACTAAGGCATCAAACCCGAAGGCTGCAAGGCGGCCCAAACAAGAAGATGAGAAGAAGCAGGTGGGGAGAAAGAAGGCAACGCCGACTTTTCCCAAAGCAGTAATTACTCCTAAGTTAAGAAAATATGTGCCTCATCTAGGGAGTGACACAGATGAAGATGATGCCATCCCTGCTAAACCTCAGGAAATATGCCAATCAACAGTTAAGGGGAGAAAGAAGGCAAGATATTCAGATGATGACTATGACTACGAGTCTATCTACCTGAATAATGTGCAACATGTGCTTTCAAAGAGGATAGATAATTTGTCAATCTCAGATAATGAATGCGTGGTCACGCGTGTTCCCTCACAGCATTTCAAGGAAATCGCTCCACGAGAGGTACACAATATTGAGGAACTTGTAATATTTTATGTGCCTCCTCGAAGAAATAAGGGTGGATCGGGAACCCTATTTTATAAATCTGGTGAGCGCGGAGATGAAGAAAATCGAGATTGGTTCTATAGGCCCACTGAACATAGGGAGTTAGTGCCTACAAGAATGCCGAGATTTATTACCAGAAATATACGGAGGATGTTGCAAAAACAAGTTGGAGTTTGCACCCCTGTGCAACAACTTCACCTTTGCTTGAAGCTTTGGTATCAAAGAAATCCCCATACATTACGAAGAAAGAATATTCTCGCTAGAAGAGGCCTCGGATTTGTTGTGAGAAGACATTCCCAAGGGGAGACGTGTCATGCCATTACATGCAGGGAAATTGAATCTGGTGATGATGGTGCTGAAGAGATTTATGAAGCTAACGATTATGATGATCAACCAGTAGAAGCTGAGCCTGCACCTGAAGAACTTGAAGATGGTGGACAAGCAGCCACTATGGATGAGTTAAGGGAGATCAATTTGGGAACTGAGGAGGACCCTCGCCCGACCTTTATTAGCTCCTTTCTACCAGAAGACCAAGTGGAAGAAATGAAAGAGCTTCTCTGTGAATTCAGAGATTGCTTTGCCTGGACATATGCTGAAATGCCAGGCTTATCCCATGATGTGGCAGTTCACAGGTTGGCCATCAAGCATGAGGCAGTACCTGTTAAACAAGCTCCAAGAAGAATGAGATTGGAGATAGAAGACCAGGTGATTGCTGAAATCAAGAAACTCATAGAGGCGGGCTTCATTCGAGAAGAAAAATATGCTGACTAGATTGCCAATATCGTCCCGGTAAAGAAGAAGAATGGTCAAATTCGTATCTGCATCGACTTCCGGGACCTTAATAAGGCGTGCCCGAAAGATGACTTTCCGCTTCCTGTGTCTGAACTTTTGGTGGACAGTACATCAAATTTTGACATGTTCTCATTTATGGATGGATCATCGGGTTACAACCAGATCAAGATGGAACCTGAAGATGAGAAGCATACGGCATTTAGAACACCCATCGGTATTTTCTGCTACACAGTAATGCCCTTTGGCCTGAAAAATGCTGGGGCCACCTACCAACGGGCGATGACTCACATATTTGATGATTTGATACATCAAAAGGTCGAGTGCTATGTAGATGACCTTGTTGTTAAAAGCCTTGGTCGAAAAGATCACTTAAAAGATCTCAGAATTGTATTTGAGAGAATCAGAAAGTTTGATCTGAAGATGAATCCTCTCAAATGTGCTTTTGGGGTCTCCTCCGGCAAATTCTTGGGGTATGTTGTTCTTCATCGAGGTATAGAGATCGACCCCAACAAAATTAAAGCAATCACGGAGATGCCACCACCAAAGAACCTTCGACAGCTTCGCTCACTACAAGGGCAACTGGCTTTCATTCGGCGGTTCATTTCGAACCTATCGGGTAGGTGTCAGCCATTTTCAAAATTGATGAAGAAAGATGTTCGTTTCAAATGGGATTCAGAGTGTCAGGAAGCATTCGACAGTATCAAAAGATATTTGTTAAATCCGCCCATTCTCGCAGCACCAATTCCGGGGAAGCCTCTTATACTGTATACAGCAGCACTAGAAGAGTCCCTTGGAGCATTATTGGCCCAATATAATGAAGAAGGAAAAGAAAATGCACTTTACTATATCAGTCGAAGGTTGATCGGAGCAGAGATCCGCTATTCTCCAATTGAGAAGCATTGCCTAGCATTGATTTTTGCAGTTCAGAAGCTTCGCCACTACATGTTGTCTCACAAAATCACACTGATATCAAAGATCGATCCGCTGAAGTTCTTGATGACAAGACCAGCGTTGACAGGTCGCCTGGCCAGGTGGGCAGTATTATTATTGCAATTTGATATCACGTACCTACCACAAAAGGCTGTGAAAGGACAAGCCTTGGCAGATTTTCTCGCTGCACATCCTATCCCGGCAGACTCCCCACTTAATGATGATCTTCCAGATGAACAAATCATGCAAGTTAAGGAAAATGAGAAAGTAGTATTTTGGGAGATGTATTTTGATGGAGCATCATCAATAAAACCTGCCCGACCTCCAAATCTTGCTAGGGCCCAAGCTGGCGTCGGCCTAGTTTTCATCGCACCAGAAGGAGGTATAATAAGATTTTCATTCAGTCTAACTGAACCCCGGACCAACAATGAAGCCGAGTATGAAGCTTTGATTGTGGGACTGGAGATCGCAATTGATGTCAGGATTCAAAATCTTCGAATTTTTTGTGATTCTCAACTTGTAATAAATCAAGTCTTAGGGGTTTATAAGATTTGCAAGCTTGAGTTGGCTCATTACCACCGACGAACCCTTGAGCTCCTAAAACAGTTACCAAATGTTGAATTAGCTCGAGTTCCTCGAGGGCAGAATGGCAAAGCAGATTGTTTAGCCAAATTGGCCAAGGAGATGGCAAATACCAATGAAGAGAAGCTTATATTCATCGGAGTTTACAACCGTCGGATCTTAGAGCCCGCTCTATTACAATTTCCGATGGCGGAAGGAATTACAGATTCGAGTCAGCAGGATGAAACCCCAGTTGACCCTCAACCTCTCCATCAGATCATTATGGAAAATTATCTGGAAGGATATCATACGGCCAAGAGGCCTAAAGCTAGTCAAGCTTCAGAATCGTGGTGGCATTGTTTAGATATTGAAGTCGAAAATGATTGGAGGCAGGCATTCATTGACTACTTCAAGGAAAACAAGCTCCTGACAGAAAAATCTATGGCCGCACAAATTCGGAAAAGGGCACTGCGATATGCATTTGTCAACGACACGTTGTATCGACGGGCTTTTGATCAGATGTGGCTAAGGTGCCTAGGGATCAAGGAAGCTGATAAAGTAGTAACAGAAGTCCACGAAGGACTTTGTGGTGCACATTAGTCGGGTCCTAAAATGGCTGCTAAAATCAAGAGGATGTGTTATTATTGGCCAACAATGGTGACAAATTGCATTGATCACGCTAAGAGGTGCCATGAGTGTCAGATTCACGGTGATGTTATTCATCAGCCACCAAATCCACTACACCCGACAATAGCATCCTGGCCATTTGAATGCTGGGGCACAGATATAATTGGTCCAATAGATCTACCATCATCGGCTGGACATCGTTTCATCCTAGCAGCCACAGACTATTTTTCTAAGTGGGCAGAAGCAGCTCCATTCAAAGAAGTCACGTTCGAGCATGTGATTAACTTCTTCACCCATAATATTGTCTACAGATTTGGTGTACCGCGCCGTGTGATCTTAGACAATGGCACATCATTCAAGAGTACTAAAATATACAAATTTGTCGAGCGTCACAAGATCGATTGGCGATACTCATTAATATATAATCCAAGGGCCAATGGCTTGGCGGAGGCCTTTAACAAGACGCTGATAAAACTGTTAAAGAAGATACTCACCAAGAATAAAAGAGAGTGGCACACTAAAATGGTGGAGGCACTATGGGCGTATCGTACTACTTACAAGACGCCGACTAAAACCACTCCCTACTAACTGGTGTTTGGGGTTGAAGCTGTATTGCCAATAGAAATTGAGCTACCGTCACTTCGTGTAGCTATCCAGTACGATCTAACTCAGGAGCAAAATGCTCGATTAAGAACTGAAGAACTCGATGCGCTCGATGAAGTTATACTACAAGCTCAACAGAGCTTAGAGATATATCGGGCAAAGATGACGAAATCATTTGATCGAATGGTACGACATCGAGCATTTCAAGAAGGGGAGTTGGTCCTGGTGCTGAGAAGACCAATCATCCCACACCAAAAAATTGGTGGAAAATTCGTATCCAATTGGGAGGGCCCATTTGTCATTGAGAAGGTGTACATGGGAGGAGCTTATCAATTGATTGACCTGGAGGGTCAAAGGCCTATGCCCCCAATTAACGGCCGATACTTGAAGAAGTATCATGCATAGTAATCAACATGTATTTAAAATTCTGTTGTGTATCTGACAAATGCCCACTAGCATGTGTATAACATATATATTTCGAGATTCTCTTGTGACACAAGAATGCATTTCGAGAAAAAAAAAATTGGGGGCATTTTAAATATTTATTCGGGTCGATATCGCGCTGCGTGCCGAGATCCCCGAATAAATATTTAAAACTCTAAAATGTCAACTTTGCAAAAAAAAAAAAAAACTGGGGGCATTTTAAATATTTATTCGGGTCGACATCGCGCTGCGTGCCGAGATCCCCGAATAAATATTTAAAACTCTAGAATATCAATTTTGCAAAAAAATAGGGGGAATACTTTTATGTATTAATTCGGATCGACATCGCGCTGAGTGCCGAGATCCCCGAATAAATATTTAGAATCATTGACTACGAACATCCCTTTAATTCAGGATGTGATAACTTTTATTATCAGTGTATATGTGGGTTATTTTCCCTGAATTTTGGGATATCTCTCCTTCAGTGTACTAAAATTTCAAAAAAAAAAAAAAACAAACAATAAAAGGGAGGTTTTTGTGAATATACGCTCCAACAAATTGAGCCAGAAAAGCTTGAAGACTTCCAACAGCCCGAAGCTTCAGGTTCGAATGGGTATAAAGGTCGGATCCAATACGCCCAAATATGGCCGGATCGCTGGCAGTTTTGTCTACTCAACACGCCATAAGAAAGGTCGTAGTAGCGGAACCCCCACTTCGTCAACCTATCAGTAAGAACTGTAGAAAGAACGAATGCTGATTTGACTCAACGAGTTCTAGGAGTTGTAATCTACAAGACTCTCCTAATTGACCGGAGAATCGGAATTCCAGTGGATAAGAGTAATCTCGAACACCTACCAAATGTTCGTAGATTCCAAGTCTTCAACCACAAAGGGTGACTTCAAATCTACCAACTTCAGAAGATTCAGTATCAGGGAGCACATTTCCCGTAGCTCGAGTCTAAAGCCTGAATGGGTGTAAAAGGCCGGATCCAACATGCCCAAATATGGCCGGATCGCTGGCAGTTATGTCTACTCAATACGCTATAAGAAAGGCCGCAGTAGAGAGACCCCGTTTCAGTAACTAGAGGACAAAGAGCTATTAAATTATTGCTCTTCTAATCTGATGAAATTAAGTGACTCAGATCAAAGTCTTTTCAAGTGGTTAAGGATCAAGATACTACCTACGTTCGGTACTATCAACTGAATCCAAAACCTGTAAATTCTTCAACAAGTCCGCTAAAGCACAAAGGAAAAGATCGAAGAAAATTATCCCACAGTTCTCACAAAGCCCAATGCTGAACTAAGTGGATTCTGTCATCAACAAGTCCGTTATGCTCAAAGCTTAGGACCGATGACTTTTCGCCACCGACCTAGTACAAACCTAAGGGTTCAGGTCACCGGCATCTACCCCTTCATCAAGCCCGCCAAAGCTAGAAGCAAAGGGCAGAAGGCGTACAAATTTTCTTATAAGTCACCAAAGACAAATCAGACAATCCTTCACCAAGTCTACAGCATAAAGCATAGGACAGAAGGATCAAAATCTCAACATTCAGGCCAAGGCCGCAGAAGGAGCACCCTGGATGATATCTACAAATGTCCCTAAAGGCTGGGGGTATTTTAAATATTTATTTGGGTCGACATCGCTCTGCATGCCGAGATCCCCAAATAAATATTTAAAATTTCATCAAAATACAACCAGATGATAGAAGAATCTTGAGCAGATAATATCCACTAGCGTCAATCTACAAAGACAAGATATCAACCTTCCATGAACATGTCTAAAAGAGCAGTAGAGAAAAAAAAATTAGTGTGACATCCAAATAAATTTTTGGAGATCCACTAAATGAACAATCAGCGTGACATCCAATCAAAATCTTGGAGATCAGCTAAAGGGAACCACTGTGTGACATCCAGAGTGAATATTTGGAGATCCACAGAGTCAATCAACATACAACAAACGTAATTCGCTCTGGGCGCGAACCACATTTGTTGGGGGGCATTTGTTGACCCCTATATCTCAAACCACGTGCGAAAGGACCAAACCGGTCATCGAATTCTGCTAGGTCGAGGCCCCTCGCAATCGAATTGAACGAGATCTGTCAAAAGGAATGACCAACCCCCAAAATTAAAGCGCGAGGCTGCTAAAATGACGTCGGATTGATGAACAGGCTGCGTCGTTGCGTTCGAAACACCGAAATCACCCTAAATGCACTATCAATTTGTTTAATTGAGGTTATGCACGCAAATCGAGGCGGTCCAGTATAAGAATTAGCCTCAATGTTACTCAAATGACGTCCGATCACGAAACGGATAGCGTCATTACGACTGGAGCGTCGGCAATACCCTAAATGCACTATCAATTTGTTTAATTGAAGTTGTGCACGCAAATCGAGGCGGTCCAGGGCAAGAATTAGCCTTGATGTTGCTCAAACGATGTCCAATTGTGTAACGGACTACATCGTTGTGTTCGGAACATCAAAAATATCCTAAATGCACTACCAATTTATTAAATTGAGGTTGTGCACGCTAATCGAGGCGGTCCAGTGCAAAAATTAGCCTCGATGTTGCTCAAACGATGTCCGATCGTGAAACGGACTACATCGTTGTGTTCGGAACATCGAAAATATCCTAAATGCACTACCAATTTATTAAATTGAGGTTGTGCACGCTAATCGAGGCGGTCCAGTGCAAAAATTAGCCTCGACGTTGCTCAAACGACGTCCGATCGCGAAACAGATTGCGTCATATTGACCGGAACATCGGCAATACCTTAAATTCATTATCAATTTATCCAATTTCGATATTCGCCAAAATCAACACGTAAAACGGAATACTCTGCACGCAAATCGAGGCGGACACATGCAAGAATTATTATCGGGGTGCTCAAATGATGTCTGATCTCGAAACAGACTTCATGGTTGTGCTCGGAACAACGTCAATACCATAAATACACTGTTAATTTGTTTAATTTTGATATTCGACGAATTCGACACGTTTAACAGAGCGAAATACACACAAAACGAGAAAACTGCACGCAAAACGAGGCAATTGACACGCAAAACGAGCCAATCAATATACAAATCGATGCAATTTCAGAATAATTAAAGCGCTAATGTCCTTTTGAATTAATGCATGTTGACATAGCACTAATATAGTTATTTTATTTAAAACAATTTAGCAAAGCTCAGATGCCAAATAGGGAATAAGTCAAATTCCCATTAAATACATCTTATTTTGTTGCTTCCTTGTTTCGTCAAATTGTCCATCAATCTGGCTCTCTGTCGCTTGTCACCAGCTGGCCTTGGCCTCTCTCAAACGCAACTTTCAGTAATTAAAACGAGCATAAGGGGATATGATTCTGCTGCTTCATTCCAACTCCAGAAAAAACAAACGCCTCCTCTCACCCATTCCTTCCCTCATTCACAGAGCAACCCGTCCAAACCCACTCCAACAGTCTTCCTCCTCCCTTTCCCTTGCTGTAGCAGGATTCCTCCTCCCTTTCCCTTGCTGTAGCAGGATTCCCGCTGACCCCGTCAACTACACTCTCAACTCCAACTTCCCTCTGTGGCGAAATTCCTCTAACCTGCACCTGTGTTGGACCAATCTCCTATCTACTGCAAACCTTTCTCCACCTGAAAGATAACCAAGCTGCACGCTTCCTGCAGCCGAACCAGCCTCCTCCCCATTTCCTCTCTGCTTTAAGGTAAAGAAAAAAGGAAAATCTCTGACACCCATGAAAAAAAAAATGCTTTAGCAATAAAAGGACCAGCCGGCCATATCTTCTGACGTTTCCTTGTTTTCTTTTCCTCATTATCATGCCTGTTAGAGATAAGCTAAGAAAAAAAATTAACAGAGGAAGTAGGCTTTTCAGCTCATTTTGGCAAGTTGTCGGTGAGCTTCTGAGATCTATTTAATTTGGGATTCAAGTCAAAGCCAAGAAAAAGTCCATCAAAGTGATAGCTAGCTTAAGCCTTAGATGAGGGTTGTTGTAATACTGCATTGTGTAGCCCACAGTAAAAAAAAAGGTCTCTTAGCATACAGGAATAATCATTCAGCCCATTTCTCCCTCTCTTAGCCCACACATCTCACCACACTTAGCATTTCTCTCATATCTTCACTTACAGCAATCCTAAAGCCCAATTCAAAAGGCCCTTTCCCACTACAAACAGAACTCCTCTACCTATTAGAAATCTACCTTAAGCATATATACCTCCAAATCAGCCCACTAATTCAAAAGAAGAGGAAGGTAAAAGTAAGATGCTCTCTGTATTTATCCATTGATGTTCACGGTTATTGTAGTGTCTTGATTATTTAGTGATTTTGTTTATTTACATTGTTATTGTTGTCAAGTTTACATATATATATGTATCTACAAAAAGGGGAGAGACATGTGGAGATTTCAAAAAAAAAAGAGAGGCAAAAGAGAGTTTCAAAAAAAAAAGAGAAAAAAAAGGGGAAATTTGTTGTGTTTTGTGCATCTCACCACCGTCGCCAACCTTCGCTAAGGTATGAATTTCGAACTCAGATTCTCGTTTCGGCGTTCGTGACGGACTGGAGAACCACCTATACGCGCTCTCGTAGCACGGTAGGAGGGAGCCTGGTGCGACACCTACGACGAGACGGGTAATCACCTAAAACTCATTTTTTCCATTTCGGTGTTTGCTACGGACCGGCAAACCACCTATACGCGCTCTTGTAGCACGGTAGGAGGGAGCCCGGTGCGACGCATACGACGAAATGGGAAAGCCCTATACACGCTCTTGTAGCGTGGTGGGGAGATTCACTTGTGTTCTTCGTACGTGTACTTTTGAAGACCCCATACACGCTCGCGTAGCGTGGTGGGATGAAAGATGTACGGCCCGGTGTCCTCCCGACACCTACCATACACGCTCGAGTAGCGTGGTGGGATGGCCCAGTTTCCCGTAGTTTTCCCCTAAACGGGGGAGACGCCGGGAGGCTGCCAAAATTTTCAGTGAATCATGGACATGACTTGGACAAAATATGGACAATTTGAACTTGAGCTCATATTTGAATTTTAGCAAATAAAAATACTTTAACTTAATTCAAACAATAACTAAACTTTTAAATCAAATGAGATGAACAAAGGTTTGAATATTTGAACAAAGGACAAGAGGACTTGATTTGGGACTGCAGTGGACATGAACTTGAACTGAACTCAGACTTGAGTTGGACAACAGAGGACTTGAACAAACATAAAAGAACTCGAACCACAGGGGACTTGGACTCAAGCAAGAACTTGAACCGAACAAAGGCTACAAAGGACTTGGATTGAACTTGAACATTGATTTGAACATTGAATGAACAATATAAACTTGTGAACTTGAATTTGAATCATATGACAAAGGCTTACAAACTTAAGTAATTTGAAATAATTTACTTGAATCGAACAAAACAATGAGACTTGAGCCATGCATCATCAAGTGAGACTTGATAGTGAACAAAAGAATGACAAAATGAGGATGGACAAATGTAATAACAGCTCATGACAACTAAAATTCTTTAATCTTGCTCATGAAAGACAACCAATGTGAGCACCCATTTTTGATCACAAGTCTTGGTCATTAATAAAACAACAAAAGATTTCTTTTAAAATCTCAATGAGTATGATTTTCTCATAATCAATGAAAGATGTGTGGGACAAATTATCATACATGTTGCAAATAATGTGTGGAGACAAGAAGTTCACAATTATAACAAGTCTATAAGCAATGTGCCTCTATCATGCTCTTAAATGATTGAAGGTGAATCGAAGATGATTGGGACCAAGCAATCGACATAAGGTGCTTAGTGAAACTATCATCCACACATGAGTCCCTTGTAAACTACAAGCTATGTCCAATGATAATGAAAGGTTTGTAATCTATAGCATCATTAGCTCACCGGGAATGGTCAAATGAAAGCACAACCACATGATTGAAATCAATCATGCGAGATTTTTAATCAACATTGGAGAATTGCCGTGTTAGCTCAAATGTTCATTTGCTTACAAAGAACAACATACATGTGCAAAAATGCAAAGTGTCTATACACGATTAAGAGCTTGGGACATGCTATGTTCGCAATCAACAGCATAAAAGTTTTAACTAACGATTGATGTATTGGCATATGAATTCAAATACGAGTAGCAATGAATAAGTAAGAGACTCCTTACATGCAAGGGACAATAACCAACAGACGATTGTGTGAATGCAGTGAATTTCCCTATGACCAAGGCCAATTATCTTGCAAGCAGAATACACATTGGTCCTTATGAAAGCCGAAAGACAGGCGAGCGGAATATGAAGGTCCACCAATTAGTTACATCAATCTCCTACAAGTAAAAGTGGAGAATAAGCTTCATCCTGTAAGCTACAATTTATTCATTATGATTATAAAGGATCTGCAACACATACAATCTTTCTACAAAGACAAGTATGTGCCACATGTCACTGATGGGTAGATGCATAAAGATTACAGTAAATGTAGTATCCTTAGTCAACTTCAGTCTAAGGATGAATACATCTACCTCCAACAATAGTGGTTGTATTGTAAAGATCAAAATCACAGCAGAATGCATAAAGACTACAAGTTCCTACGAGCTTCTACAACCCAAGGCAATGAGTAGTTTACGACAGTTTACTTGTACAAAGCAATGAACAAGTCTATTCAGAAACTGCTACGCCGCCACCGGATCCGCAACTTCTATGCAAGCGGACAGTAGGCGTCAACAAAGTTTGAAATAAATACCCCTACACGTGCACTATAAATTGTATACACATAGGTACACTAAAGGGGAAAGTACAATCTCAACCCGCATGGGCCCCGGCGAGCGTGTTATTGGTACACACGTGACGTCAAGGGATGCTGTGCGGGTCAACAAGTGAATTCAAATTCGAACCCGATCCTTCTATACGGATCAATAGGAGTCGACAGGGTTCGAACCATTAAGCAAATATGTTGTCGTAGTGACCAGAATATTTGTTTTAATACATTCAGATTAGGCCTTCAAAGCCTAAAATCAAAAGAATTCACTCTCAAGGGCCATAAAGCCTACGAAACCCGATCCTCTATCGATAGCCCGACAGAGTTGACAAGGTTCAATCCAAAAAAAGAAATGACCCCCGAACACCCCGATGATGACCGTGTTGAATGCAGATCTCAACCGGAGGGGTTCCCCAAATATTTTCAAACATCTCCCAAATATCCAAAGTTTTATTTCAAATATTTCAAAGCTCCATCCAAATATCCACAAAAATCCAAAAATCCCCAAAATCCAAAGCTCCACAAAAAGCCCAAATTCCATATATTTAAAAAAGAAAACTATCCATCCCAAAACTTAAAGCAAAGTCCATCCACCCTCCGCAACAGTTTGTCAAGGCGGACAAAATAAAACTACTCTAGCTCATAAAGAGCCAATTGCCTAGTCGAAAATATCATTATGATCCATTCTCAAACAATCTCTTGCCAGTAAGGACGTGGTACGTGTCCTCTAACCGGCAGTTTCGCCGCCAAATGGCACTGCAGGTAAACGGTTATGACCCGGGGTCCTCTGAACCGAGTGGTTTTGCCGCCAAATGGCACCACAGATAGCGGTTATGGTCAGAGCCAATACGCTCCTTAATGGCGTTAAATCCTTGAGATATGAATCAATAGGATATGATCGATAGGGCACAAAGCCCTCTTTCAGCTAAGGTGGATTCTAATTTGTCCCCTTAGACAAACATCCAACCCCGGTCTACAAGGTCCCCTTGGACGAAGCAACCCATGGCTGCCGACAAGGATCCTTCTGTCAGGTTGGGTCGATTACCTCCTCTGACTAAGTAGACCAGGGACCACGATGGCCCGGGACGACGGAACCATGGGATCTTGATCGGGTCCATCATCTATTCCCCCACCATCCGTTTTAAGTATAAGATGGTGCAATTTTCAGTTTTAAATATCAAATTTTCCCAAATTCTCAAATCTTTCATCTCAAATTCCAAATCTAAAAATTCAATTCTTCAATTTCCAAAATTTCATATCCATTGCTGCTACTATATGCCAGATAACACGTATCTCTATATGTATCTGATCGACGACTAGCCTTAATCGAAAGTTCTCTCTCATGATTGAGAGGGGTAATTAACTATAGGGGCTTGCGCCTATAGGAAACCAGAACTCAGATCATAAAGTCCTCGCAAAATGAGGGCGAAATCTCTGGGTAGTGTCTTATCTACAAACCCATCTGCCTTCCAAAATTTACCTCGGAACTTAGTTCGTTAAAACTCCCTCGCCGAATAAGAAAAGCGAGTGGAGGCCGGGGTTGAATTTTCGGAGCCCACAAACATATAACCAATGCCAACGCAAATACATCAAAACAAGAATCTCATAGTATTATATTCTTAATATAATGATAAGATTTCCATAGGGCAATTTTAGCAAGAAGAGTATATATGCTTAACAAACCGGCCTACAACTGCATCACATTTAATATTTCTCACAAATCTTCTATCATTAATTTCTCTCCATAAGAAATACAAGGTGCAACAAGAAGTAAGGAAAAAAAGATTTTTTGCATCCGCCGCCAAATTCTAAGCAGCAATATAAGTTTAAGAATTGAATAAGAGTAAGCCAAAAAATGAAGTGTTGTAATCTAGGAATTAAAGTAGAAATAATCAAAAAGGAAAATTCACATTAAAAAAATAGGTGATTATGAGTTTCTTCAACTTTAGCACATAGAACACAAGTAAGAAGGACATTTAAATTCTGTTTGAAATGAATGTTAACAGCCTTCAACCATTTTAATAGAGCCATCTAGGCGTAACAAAAAAAATGTAAAACAAATCTCTTATGCCAGATATAAAAGCATCATTCCACCCGAGTAAAATCATCATAAAAAGAAGTATGAAAACTCTTACAAGGTGGGAAAAGAACCCCATCCCAAACAATACTTGAACTATAACTATCATGAATGGAATTATTAGAGACTGCCAAAGAAATAGAGGCTGACAATGAGTTCGCCAAAGTCCAACCGCCAACGTTTATTAGGTCTTTTAGTGAAACCGAATGCAAAAAAGAGCTAATATTAGAATCTAACTCATCGAAAGCCTTGCCCCCACACCAAGGATCCCAATAAAGAGAAAGATAACTATTAGGATTTATAATGAAAGAGATATTCTTCTTAATAGACCTAGCAATAGAGAAGATGAATTTCTAAAAAATATAAGCCTTTTGAGTAGGAGGTTTTCAAAGAGAACTATATATATGCTTAACACATCTAGACAAAAGTCAATGACCATTTAAAATCCTCTAAATAAGGGAACCACTAAAAGCATAGTATAAAGAATTAAGATTAGGAATACTAGACCCCAAAACACTTAGGCCGAAACACCTCTTTCCAAGCAATAATATGAATATTCCTTGAATTAACATCTCCATGAAATAGAAAATTAGAACAAACTTTTCTGATAAATTTGCAGCAAAATTTAGGTAGAATAAGTCCCCTAATTTAATAAGAGATATAATTGCAAATAGCTAATTGTAGAAATTGAAGTTTTCTAATAAACGAAAGAATCTTAGCATTCCAATCAGCAAGTAGATTAGTACTTTTATTAAGCATAGGTTGAAAATCATATGCAATGAGTATTTTTAAAGAGATATGTAACTCCAGATATTTTATAGAGTTCTTAGAACTTAAATATTCAAAATCTGATAAATATTATCAGCAACAGGAGTATCTTTAGAAAAAAAAGCTAAACTTTTATTATTATTAACAAAAAGACCATAACAAAGTGAGAAATAATCCAAAATATCCTCTACCTTTTTAGCATTAAGAACAGAGGCTTTTCCAAAGACTAGAACATCATTAGCATGGAATAAATTAGAAATATAGTCCTTACCAACATCCATACCCTCAAAATGAACAATACAAGACTTATCATCAATCAATTAGGCAAGGAATCCATCACAATGGAAAATAAATAAAAGGAAAGAGGACAACTATAAAATAAATAAACGGAAAGAGGACAATCTTGATGTAGACCTAAAGATGAGCTAAATAATCCATCTAAAGAATAATTAAGAGCAACAAAGAAAAAACTTTCCTCAATAAAACCCCTAATCCAAGAAATGAAGCTGTAATGAAAACCTTTTTAAGCCAATCTATATAAAAGAAAATCTATAGATGTAGTGTGAAAAGCTTCATGAATGAAAAGCTTTGCATAAAAATACTTTACTTTGGCTATACAATTAAAGTTTCTCAACAATTCAGAAGCAAGCAAAATATTATTCGAAGAAATGCTCTTTTAAATAAATCTAGACTCACTATGATGAATGATGAAAGTCATCATATATTGGACTCTATTAGCCAAGATTTTAGTCACAGTTTTATAAAAAAAATATTGTATAAAAAAATTGGCATGTAATCAGTGATAAGAGAAGCATGAATACTTTTTGTAATAAGAGCAATAGCTGAAGCTTTTGCAGCTCTAGGCATGTGACAAGACAAGAAATAATGTAAAACACCTTTATAGAAACAAGGGCCCTAAATCTTCCTAGAGTTTTTTAAAAATTCAAAAGTAAAATCATCTAGGCTTGGAGTAAAGGAACACATAGATGAGAATATAATCTTCTTAGTTTCTTCTATATAAATAGGAGTTGTAAGAGATGGATTCCTCCAAAAGGAATATAGTTAGAAATAGCTAGAGGAGGCTTAGAAGAATTAAAAAATCCTTTTAAAATACTGAATAAAACCTTCAAAAATAGATTTAGGATCATAGATCAACCCCTCAAAAGTGGTAATAAATTTGATTTTTTTTCTGTTTTGCTTTCATGAATTCTAGAATCAAGAGAACTCAAATCATCCTCTTCACATGAAAGCCATCTAGCTTTAGATCCCTGAATAAGTCAAGAAGCTCATAAAGATATATTATGATTAAGGAGAGAATTCACTTCTTTTGGAGAATCATTCAACTGTTGATCATGGGGATTGCCTTGAATTTTCTACAAAAGAAGGCTTTGTTTCTTTTGGAGATCATCAATAGAGGCATAAACATATTTAGAAGAAATCCAAGGCTGAGTTTTAATACTACATTTATCTTATGCAACCTAGAGTAAAAATCATTAATCAGGCTGCCAATAGGAGAGGTTGCAAAAATATCAATAAGTAAATCTCAAAATTCCAATTCCTTACACTAGAAATTTTTAAAAATGAAATGACACCTTAAAATATATATATATTATTATTGCAAAGAATAAGAGAAAATAGGTTTATTATCCACACTATAATAAGAGAAAGGAAAAACTTCCGACCACAAACCATTAACCAAGATTCTGTCAAGTTTAATATGAATAGGTAAATCATTGATTAAACCAAGTGAAAAAATACCCAATAGAAAAAGATCATGAATTCCAATATTAAAAATAAGATTGTTAAAATCAAGTCTCCCAACAAAATCCCAGGAGAAGAAATATCAGCAGACAACTTAAGAATATCATTACATAAGACTAACCTATCAACAAAGGAATTAGAAGTATAAACAACAGTAATAAGAAAGGAGTAAGAAGAGAAAAACATCAAAGAGCCATGAATCAATTGACTAGTAGAGAAAATAGGAGTGAAAGAAACACAAGAAACATTCCATTTAAGCCAATTTCTCACATGATCAAAAAAGTTAAAATTATTACAACTATATTTAGTTTGAAAAACCCTATACCTAGCAGAGAACCAATGATCCTTGGCCACAACAACATTACCTTTGCTTTAGGAATACAGAGCATTTCCATATTAAAAGAACGAATAAGTTCTTTATAAGAATTTACTTTTTCAAGACTTCTAAAACCTCTAGCATTCAATGAGGCAATATTTGGAAAAAATATTAAGATTTAAGAGATGAATTTGATGCCTTTCTTTAAGCTTTGGTAGACTTACCCAACATAAGGAACAACTTTAAATTGGTTGATTATGAAGATCAAATCCTTTGATAACATATGTAAGATTATCATTCATGAAAGCATGTTGAGATTCACCACATTGTTTCATAAGAGAAGACAAATCCTTCAATTGAAAAACTTAAAATTGATTTTAAAATTTTGAATTTAATAAAGAATTAATAGGAGGGGGTATAATAGAAGGATCAACAGGAGGATTAGTTGGAGGATAATCAGCTTAAGGCAAGTTCAAATTAGGTATGATAGATTTCATAGCCGAAGAGGAAGCTTCAAATGCCTGAGCCACCAAAGATGCTAGAAAAACATCAAAACTTTTTAAAGAATTTTGATCAAAAGTAGGAATAGAAGGATGAGGATGAATAGAAGAGGCCTTCCTTGCCAATCTACTCCTACAATGATCCCTATGAGGATCTTTCTCAACTGGAAAAATTTTGGAATTCAAGGTGCAAAGAGCAAGACCATGAACAATCGAGCCACAGCTTGAACAAGGGACCGATTTCCAGTCATAAATAGCTTTTATGGTAAAAATATTATCATAAATAACTTTTATGGTAAAAATATTACCAGTAACATAAACATTAATTTCATCCGGAAGAGGAAAATCCTTGTTAACCATAACACAAACACGAGAAAATATAAGCTACATTTTTCAATAATAAGAGAATTTATAGCAATAAGAACTCCTACTAAACTTGCAATTTTCAATATACCCTCGGGAGTTCAATAGACTAAAAGGGTGGTCCAAGAGTTTAATCCATAGAGGAATTGAGACAAATTTCTCTTACTTATGATGAAACAACGACAACCCTTTTTTAATAATAAAAAGTTTTCGAAAGAAAAATCATGGACCACTGTCCACACTAAATCAAAATCTTTAGGACAAAAAATTTCATCAAGAAGAAGCCTTTGCTCAAAGAAAAAAGAGTGAGCATACTTTTTAACTTTCAAGCTTTTAACATTGTAGAACCCAAAGCTTTATAAAAAAAAAAAAAAGCTTCTTATCTAATGAATAACCTTGCAAAGTTAACCCCCAAGATTTGGGAGCAACCTAAACATCTTCATCAAAAAATAAAAAAGATAGGTTATCTTTCAGTGGAAAAAAAGAAATGGAAAAATCTTTAGGACAAGAATGACAAGAAGCCAATAAGCCCTTCCAGTATTTCATATCAAAGGACATCATCACGTGTGAGGTACCCATATGAGACGAGGGCTTAAGCGGAGGAAAATCCACAACAAGGTCCATCTTGAGAAGGAGAAAAAGGAGGAGAAGGCCCAAAGAGCAGCCTCCCCACGGAAGGAAGAGGGAAGAACCTCCAGTCGCCTATGGTTCGCAAGAAAATGCTAGATGGTAGTCGTGATTCTTTTCGTCCACAAGTTATGCGCTTACAAACATCTCTTGCAAGGCAATTTTTCAATATTTTTGAAATGTATGAATTAGACAAGAACCTTAGTGGAAAATGAAATTATAAAGTAATTTAAATTTTATGTTTAATAATTTACTCAAATATGAGAATAATATTTTGATCCCTAGTAGAAATAATGTATGAGGGACGTAATTGAAGGATATTATTCAACATTTTTGAAATATTGCATTTAATGACATATAGAAAGTTGACAGAAGTAATTTCCTCAAGAGATCAAGAACAATGGGTTGGATAAAAACCACAACATTACAAGAAAATTAGAAAGAAGTATATTTTTATGTATATTCAAATAGAAAAATATATCCTTTGATCTTGTGCAAGTGAGAATGCAAATGGACAAGCAAAGAAATTTCACTATTAGATGTATGTTGTCACAAATATTATTAAGATTTCATTTCGTGAAGGATTTTATAGAAATCATAATTGATTGTTTAATCATAAATTTTGATAATTTGAATCTAATCCTATGATTCCCCTTGAAATTATTTGAAACTTGAATTGGGTTTGTGCATCAATATGAATATGATTAAAGCTTCATTTGGGACTGATACGTCATCACAAAATAATCTTGATTAAGCACGAATCTCGAGGCAAAATCAATCCGGAAACTTCAAAAATTAATTCCGGGAGCATATGAACTCTGATTCCAGCGATCTTATAGTCAAACTGAGCGTCTCGGAAATACGAACCCAACGACACCAAGATCAACCCAATCCGAGCCCAAATGAGTCCAAATCAAAGGTTCGAAGCGCTGTTGGAAGGTTCAAACCGCAATTTGAGTTACCAAACGGTCTCCGATTTTGACTAGCTTATACTTGAATCGAACGGCTCGATGAGACGAATCCAACGAGCCCAAGATCATCAAATTCCAACATCATTAAGGCCTTCAAATGTCCAACGAACGGTGCATGATCAAAGGATTCGATATCGGCCGTCCATTCAAACCACTCCCTGTTTGCCCTTGATCTCACGCCTATTTATGGGCTATGTCACTCCAGAAAAACTATAAATAGAGCCCTCATTCTACACCAAGGGGACTCAAGTGAAGAGAGAGAAGAAGAAGAGAAGGAGAAGGAGAAAGGGGAATAGGAGATTCCTCACCTCCTCGACCACCGCCGCCGGAGCTTTTCCTGCCGCATGAAGACGCCGGAACTCTTCCGGATTTTCAGGAAACACAAGGAATTCGCAGAATTTTGTGAATTTCGTGGAAGAAACAAGTTGTATTTGGATTATCCCGACTTGTGGGACGAAATCCGCCATTTGTAATCTACGAAAACACTAGTGGAACTTTGCAACTGGGCGAGGCCCCGTGGTTTTTTCCCTTTTCGGGTTTTCCACGTAAAAACTTTTGGTGTTCACTCCTCTTTTCTGTTTGTGTGTTAAACTTACGTGCAACACTCGGACGCGAATTTACAAACTCTACCGCCGCGTATTTTCTGACACGCAACAGTTTGGCGCCGTCTGTGGGAATCACTATCCCACTACTTCAAGTATTGCTACGATGGTGAATAGGCGTAGAAGTCGCATCATTGGAGCCTCCCGCTCCAACTCCCACCAGTCCAAAAACTCATCTATTAACCATAGACGACCAGTCTCAGTATCTTTGCATCCCGGGGGGGCAAAATGCTGCCGGTGAAAGGACCTCAGGGCCTTCTTTGGAAGAAAGGATTCGGAAGATGGAAGAATCTCAGAACGAGATTCTTCAACTCCTACGAGACGATCGACAGCCGACGTTGGAAGAGATCCTTCGCCCTCGGGATCCACCAAGGGTTGAAGATGTTCAATTCGAGCAGCGTCAAGAAGAAATTCAACTTCCTCCACCTAGGGGACATCCTCAATCACAACAGGAAGATGAACTTGCCGATACAACGAGTTCAACACATCCTCGCATTTTTCGGAACTCCCAGAAGGCTCTCTCCAACCACGCATTGCAGGACTCCCTCACAATGTCTTACGCCGCGAACTGCAAAAATTGGTACGGGAAGAGTTCCCCCGAGGAGATGTGAGGCATGCTCTCCGACAGAGGAATTTCCAGGAATCATCACCTCTAATAGAAGCCATTCTTCAGCACCCCATTCCGGTAGGGTTCAAAGTGCCAAATGTTGAGTCCTACGATGGGACGACCGACCCATATGAGCATATCGACTACTACAGAACCATCATGCATATTCAACGAGCATCAGACGCGCTCCTCTGCCAGGTCTTTCCCGCCACCCTTAAAGGACAGGCCCGAACATGGTTCTACTCGCTTCCACCTGGAACGATCCCCTCTTTTGTCAAATTGGCCAAAGTATTCGTCGAACAATTTGTGGCCAATCAAAGAATTGCTAAGGATTCTTCCCACCTCTCCGGAATTCGCCAAAATGAGGGAGAATCGTTGAAGGAGTATTTTCAACGATTTTCCACTGAAGCACGACAGATTCCAGGAGTAGACCCTGAATTACTCAGAGGGGTCTTTCTTGGAGGTCTTCGTCCTGGCCCCTTCTATTCGGCCCTTATGCGAGACACCGTCCATTCATACGCTGACTTGATCCATCGCATGGAGGCACAAATCTCTGTGGATGAAGCTATAAATGCCCACAGGAAACAGTTTGAGCAAATCAGCGGGAAGGGCAAAGGTGCACCTGGGATGGATAATTCTTTCTCACAGCAGAAAAAGCATGGAAAGAATAATCTACCTCATAGGTCTCCGTCACCACGACGAGAATCCCGACAGGAGGAGTACACCCCACTCAATACATCCCAAGCAAATGTATTAATGGCCATCCGGGATCAGGAGAACGTGAAATGGCCACACCCTTTGAAGCCCAACGTCGGAAATCAGGAGCAATATTGCCACTTCCACCGTAGCCGCGGGCACACTACTGAAGCATGTTGGCAACTCAAGGAAGAAGTTGAGAGACTAATCCGACAAGGATATCTCCAACAATTCATCAAGAATGCACCAACCCGAGAGGAAGCTCGTCCCGCTGGGGGCAAAGTCAACAACAAAGACAACCATTGAATAATATTCAAATGGTTGGAGAGATTGAATGATCACACACTTTGTGTATTTGTATTAGCAAATATTGCTTGTCTTGTTGTCGTTTTTATGTTGAGTTGAGTGTCATTTTGATATCTCTAATATCTTCTCCCAAGTTAAATGTTGTTGTATTGTCACCGTGCGTAGATCTTGTGTGTTGAGTACTTTGTAATTTGTAAGTCGTACTAGAGAACTATTGTACTAGCTTACGTAATACAGTAATAGAATGTTCATGTTGTTGTGATATGATTTTTTCTCTTATGAAAGATAAGAAAAAACTTCTCAAACTCTTTCTACGTGATTCGAGAAATACACAATCCATATTGTATCTCAATCACAGGACGATCAATCCCAGGGGGATTTGATCCTGACCTCATCCACACAGGTTAACGTCGCCGAGCAGGGCTCCGACATACAACCTCGGATAGGTCTTACATCCTTGGTGGATTCTCTCGACCTCTTCCATACGGGTTAACGTCGTCGAGCAGGGCTCCGACATACAACCTTGGATAGGTCTTACATCCTTGGTGGATTCTCTCGACCTCTTCCACACAGGTTAATGTCATCGAACAAATATTCTGACATACAACCTCGGATAGGTCTTACATCCTCGGTGGATTCTCCTGACCTCATCCACACAGGTTAACGTCGTCGAGCAGGGCTGCGACATATAACCTTGGATAGGTCTTACATCATTGGTGGATTCTCTCGACCTCATCCACACAGGTTAACGTCGTCGAGCAGGGCTCCGACATACAACCTCGAATAGGTCTTACATCCTTGGTGGATTCTCTCAACCACTTCCACGCAGGTTAATGTCATCGAATAAATGTTCTGACATACAACTTAGGATAGGACTCCTACCCGACATCGGACTTCTGCTCGTTAGCGGACTCCTACTCGTCGTCGGACTTCTGCTCGTCGACGAATTTTCGTCGGTCTTCTACCCGACGTTGAACTTCTACCCGACATCGGACTTCTGCTCATCAGCGGACTCCTACTCGTCGTCAGACTTCTGCTCGTCAGTCGACTTCTGCTCATCGTCGGACTTCTGCTCGTTAGCGAACTCCTACCCGACGTCGTACTTCTCCCTGTCGTCGGATTTCTGCTCGTCAGCGGATTTCTACCCGACATCGGACTTCTGCTCGTCAGTCGACTTCTGGTCGTCGTCGGACTTCTGCTCGTCAGCGGACTTCTACTCGTCGTCAGACTTCTGCTCATCAGAAGACTCCTACGCATCGTCGGACTTCTGCTCGTTAGCGGACTCCTACCCGACGTCGTACTTTTCCCTGTCGTCGAATTTCTACTCGTCAGCGGACTTCTACCCGACATCGGACTTCTGCTCGTCCGTCGTACTTCTCCCTGTCGTCGGATTTCTGCTCGTCAGCGGAC
The DNA here is from genome assembly GCA_016618105.1 of Dendrobium huoshanense. Classification (NCBI taxonomy): domain Eukaryota; kingdom Viridiplantae; phylum Streptophyta; class Magnoliopsida; order Asparagales; family Orchidaceae; genus Dendrobium; species Dendrobium huoshanense. The sequence continues at coordinate 46,237,793 of CM028343.1, read as the reverse complement.
TCCTACTCGTCGTCGGACTTCTGCTCGTTAGCGGACTCCTACCCGACGTCGTACTTCTCCTTGTTTTCGGACTTCTGCTTGTCAGCAAACTACTACGCGTCATCAGCTTCTCGCAACGCATTCTCAAACTCTCCCCTTTGGCTCCACACTCGATCGTTGACTACTAACGGGCTTCAACTCGATCGTCCATCGCCAGCAAACCTCCGCTGAGATGGAAAAGAGATCCCGTAAGCTTCTGCACGCGAGGAGGGGCGCTAATTCGAGCAGGGGAAGTTTCCCGCTCTCAAATAGCGGAAGCCTCAACCGCCATTAAGCCGGAGGGAGAGGAAGAAATCTCGTAGGCTTCTGCGCGCGAGGAGGGGCGCAAAGTCGAGCAGGAAAGAATTTCAACTCGCAAATAGCGGAAGCCTCAACCGCCAGTAAGCCGGAGGGGGAGGAAGAAATCGCGTAGGTTTCTGCACGCGAGGAGGGGCGCTATTCGAGTAGGAAAAAATTCCAACTCGCAAATAACGGAAGCCTCGACCGTCAGTAAACCGGAGGGGGAGGAAGAAATCCCGTAGGTTTCTGCACGCGAAGAGGGGCGCTATTCGAGTAGGAAATAATTCCAACTCGTAAAAAGCGGAAGCCTCAGCCGCCAGAGAACCGGAGGGAGAAAGAAAGAGGAGTTGCAAGTTTTCTATGGGCCTAGGAGGCCTATTTATAGGTTTTGGAGAGAATAGGGGGGAGTTATTACAATTTTCGGATTTTCCTATTTTTTCTAAATTTTTCTGAATTTTTTCGGAATTTTTTGGGAATTTTTTAGACCCAAAAATAACAAAAATAGCTATTTTCGCGTTTAAGGGGCCCACAAAAGCGGTGGGCCGAACCGCCTCTTCTCTCTCCTCAAAAGAACGCACAAATCCATGGCCACAGCACACGGATCGCGACGGACAGCCGCACAAGGTGCGAAATCGCGCGGTCCAGCGCGTTCCGAGCGCGAACAGGCGCGCGGGCGCGCTCATCCGCGCGCGCGGCAGCCGCGCGCGACACCCGCACAGGCGCCCGCTTCAGCGGGCGCGGGAGGCTAGCCCAGCGCGGGCGAGCCCAAGCGCGGGCGAGCGGAACCGCGGGCACAGCCCTTCGCGCGCGGCCGCAGCGCGCAAGCGCGGCCGCGGGTCTACCGTCGGCACGGCGGCGGCCGGCCGGCCGGTCCGGCCGGTTTAGCTGCCCAGCCTGCCCCGAGTCCGCTTTTCGCCTCGACAAGTCCAAATTCGACGTTTTTGGGGTCCCTGGGACCGTTTTTCGACGTTCTGGACTCAATTTTGACATTTTCGGAGCCGTTCGGGGCTTCTACAATCCAGATCAATTCTGGGTCACTCAGAGAAATTCTCCGAAATTTGTGACGCATATTTTCGGACCCCTGGGGCTTCGACGTCCGAAAATAGTGGGGCAACTGATACGTCATCACAAAATAATCTTGATTGAGCACGAATCTCGAGGCAAAATCAATCCGGAAACTTCAAAATTTAATTTCAGGAGCATATGAACTCCGATTCCAGCGATCTTATAGTCAAACTGAGCATCTCGGAAATACGAACCCAACGACACCAAGATCAACCCAATCCAAGCCCAAATGAGTCCAAATCAAAGGTTCGAAGCACTGTTGGAAGGTTCAAACCGCAATTTGAGTTACCAAACGGTCTCCGATTTTGACGAGCTTATACTCGAATCAAACGGCTCGACGAGACAAATCCAACAAGCCCAAGATCATCAAATTCCGACATCATTAAGGCCTTCAAATATCCAACGAACGGTGCATGATCAAAGGATTCGATATCGGCCGTCCATTCAAACCACTCCCTGTTTGCCCTTGATCTCACGCCTATTTACGGGCTATGCCACTCCAGAAAAACTATAAATAGAACCCTCATTCTACACCAAGGGGACTTAAGTGAAGAGAGAGAAGAAGAAGAGAAGGAGAAGGAGAAAGGGGAATAGGAGATTCCTCACCTCCTCGACCACCGCCGCCGGAGCTTTTCCTGCCGCCTGAAGACGCCGGAACTCTGCCGGATTTTCAGGAAACACAAGGAATTCGCAGGATTTTGTGAATTTCGTGGAAGAAACAAGTTGTATTTGGATTATCCCGACTTGTGGGACGAAATCCGCCATTTGTAATCTACGAAAACACTAGTGGAACTTTGCAACTGGGCGAGGCCCCGTGGTTTTCTTCCCTTTTCGGGTTTTCCACGTAAAAACTTTTGGTGTTCACTCCTCTTTTCTGTTTGTGTGTTAAACTTACGTGCAACGCTCGGACGCGAATTTACAAACTCTACCGCCGCGTATTTTCTGACACGCAACAGGGACAGTTTTCTAACTGGTTTCTAAATCATTTTTTTAGTACAAAAACATCTAGTTCAAAGAATTTTTATACAAAAAAAAATGTTTTAGAAAGCAGTAAGAAAGCCATCCCAATAAAACCGAAGAAAACCTCATTCTCAATGATGTGTCACATCTATCCAAGTCCTTTTATAGGTGTAGCATTTCATCACCCTTAGGAAAAATAAATTTCTAAGAGATTTTCCATAAAGGGGGGAATACATCAAAGAAGTCAAGATTAACTTCTCAACATTTCTCGAAGAGAGAAATGTAGGTTAAAATACTCCATAAGAAGATGGAATTTGTTTCTCAAAGACCTCTGTAAGAGGAAATCTATGTCATAATGTCTATGGTCACGTAGACATCAAGTGTTTTTTTGTATTCTCAAGCTTAAATAAATAGGTAGATGATTTTGAAATATCATTAGCATCTAATCCTTCATCTTCATGAAATGAAAAAGTTTATTAAGAGAGAATAATTGAACATTCTCTTTCGTTTGAAGAAATTGGAACATATTATTACAATTACTTTGAGTTCTAAAGGTTATCATGAAAATATCACAAACACGAGTAACCCATCCAACAAAATCTGGGGTGTCAATATTTGACACGACCCGAAAATTCGACTTAAACCCGACTCGAAAATTTTAGGTTAGGGTCAACCCGAACCCGTTCAACATTTCGACCCATTTCAAAAATCGGGTCAGGTTCGAGTTAACCCTTCTCGAAATTGACCCGATTTTGATCCGACAACCCGAGATTGACCCATTTTTTACCCGAAAAAGAGGAAATAGACCAATTTTTGACCTGAAAACTAACAATTTTTTGTTGGAAACGGGTCATTCGGATCGTGTCGGGTTGACCCGGACCCGAAAAGGGTCGTGTTCGGGTCAGGAAAACTGACCCGTTTTCAAAAATGGGTCGGGTTCGGGTTGACCCGAATAGTGTCGGGCCAGTTTCGGATTCAACCCTAACCCGACCCGTGACCCGAAATTGACACCCCTAAACAAAATATTCAGTTTGGTCAATGCATCAATAAGTTGTTGGACTCTAGAACGTGGTGTGTACATTAGGTTTTTGATGATAACGTATATTAGTAGTTATATTAATATAAATTACAGTTAACTATGTTACTTAATTTTTAGACTAATATTTAAAGACAAAAGTAGCAAACTGTTGCACAAGAGACGAAATAAAAAGAGGAGAAGATGATTAAATGCAAAATTATGAACATGAAGATCGTCAAAGATTAAGAAGAACTTAGAAAGTAAAATTTGTGTCAAAATTATAAACTCTTTTTATTTTTGTGGGCTCCGAAAATTCGGCCTCGGCCTCCGCTCGCTTTTCTTTTTATTCGGCGAGGGAGTTTTAATGGAATAAGTTCCGGGATAAATTTTGGAAGGCAGATGAGTTTGTAGATATGACACTACCCAAAGATTTCGCCCTCATTTTACGAGGACTTTATGATATGAGTTCTGGTTTCCTATAGGCGTAAGCCTCTATAGTTAATTACCCCTCTCGATCACGAGAGAGAACTTTCGATTAAGGCTAGTCGTCGATCAGATACGTAGATGATACATGTTATCTGACATATAGTAGCAGCAATAGACATTGGTATTTGAAAATTTTTGGAAGTTTGGAAATTTGGGCAGATTTGATATTTAAAATAAAAATTTCACCACCTTGCACTTAAAGCGGATGGTGGGGGAATGGATGATAGACCCGGTCAAGATCCAATGGTTTTGTTGTCCCGGGCCATCGTGGTCCCTGGTCTACTTAGTAAGAGGAGGTAGTCGACCCAACCTGACAGAAGGATCCTTGTCGGCAGCCATGGGTTGCTTCGTCCAAGGGGACTTGTAGACCTGGGCTGGATATTTGCTTAAGGTGACAAATTTGAATCCACCTTAGCTAACAGATGGCATTGTACCCTATCGATCACATCCTATTAATTCATATCTCAAGGACTTGATGCCAATAAGGAGCGTATCGGCTCTAGCCATAACCGGTATTTCGTGGTGCCATTTGGCTGTAAAATTACTAGGTTCAGAGGGCCCCGGGTCATAACCATTTATCCTACGATGCCATTTGACGGCAAAACTGTCAGTTATAGGACACGTACAACGTCCTTATTGGCAGGAGATTGTTTTAGAATGGATCCTGGTGATATTTTCGACTAGGCATTTAAATCTTTTGTGAGCTAAAGTAAATTTTAATTTGTCCACCCCAGCAAAATGTTGTGGATGGGGGATGAATTTTGCTTTAAGCAATCGATAAATTTATTTCAGTTTTAAATATCTGTATTTTAGGATTTGTGGAATTTGGATTTTTGAATGGACTTTTGGGAGGCATTTGAAAATGCCTAAAATTAACCCCTCCGGTTGAGATCTTCAATCAACGCGGCCATCATCGGGGTGTGCATGGGGTCATTTCTCTTTTGTTGATTGAACCCTGTCGACTCGGCCGAACTGTTGACTGAGGATTGGGTTTCTTGTAGGTTTTGTGCTTTTGTTTGTGAATTTTCTTCATGAAAGGCCTTAAAGGCCTAATATGAATGTATAAGATAAATATTCTTGTTGATATCATTATCGCATATTTATCTTATGGCTCAAACCCTGTCTACTCCTATTTACCTGCTTAGGATGATCGGATTTCGTAGGCTTCGTTCCTTTGTTCATGAATTTTCTTTATTGAAGGTCTTGAAGGCCTAATATGAATGTATAAGATAAATATTCCGGTCGACTTCGTGACTGCATATTTATCTGATGATTTGAACCTTATCTACTCCTATTTACATGCTTAGGAGGATCGGGTTTCGTAGACTTCGTGCCTTTGTTTAGTGAATTCATATTGTTATAGGCCTTAAAGTTCTAATATGAATGTATTAAAACAAATACACCGATCTCCACAATCGTGTGTTTGTTTAAAGGTTCGAACCCCTGTAGGCTCCTATTGATCCGTATAAAATGATTAAATTCAAACCTGACTTATTGACCCGTACAACATTCCTAGGCATCACGTGTGTAACAATAATACGCTTGCTGGGGCCTATGCAGGTGTTTGGGGGCATTTTGTAATTATTTATTGAACCTTGTCAACTCCTACTTATCTGCTCAGGAGGATCGGGTTCAAATTAAATAACCCGCGCAGCATCCCTAAACGTCACATGTATTCCCATAACACGCTCGCCGGGGCCCATACGGGTTATGATTGTATTTACCCCTTTAATGTACCTATGTGTATACAACTTATGGTGCACGTGCAAGGGTATTTTGAGATATTTGTAAACGTCATCTGACCGCTTGTATGGATGTTGCGAGTCCGGTTGCAATGCGTTGTAGATTGTAGACACCTTCGGTCTGCTTGTATAAGTGTTGCAGATCCGGTGGCGCGGAGTTATAATTTGTGGACGCCTTCTATCTGCTCGTATGAGTGTTGCAGATCCGGTGGTGTGGCGTTATAGATTGTAGACGCCTTATGTCTGCTTGCATGAGTGTTACAGATCCGGTGACGTGCATCTTGATGTTGACTCCTCCTTTCTCATTCATCGGGAAAATGCTCCTCTAGACTTTGAAGTTTGTTGCTTTGAAGAGAACTCCTTTTAAGATCATTAGTGTAGTACACTTGTTATTTCCGGTGTCTGTGGATACCAAAATTATTTTCTTCTTAAGTATAGAACTAAGAAGAGACTTTGGAACACCACAAAGTTTAGTTCGAATTTGCTCAAACATCTTTTCCATTCTACCAAAGGGTGTACTTTTTGTACATCGAGTCGCCCTTATACCCGAAATATTTAAAGATCTTAATCACCAATGTCGTAGGTGATATCAATACTTATGCCCAAAGTGGTTCGTTGTACCTACGATATACCTACTGTTGTTATCCACAAGTGGCTTGTATATATTTGCGGGGACCTGTTGTATCCACTATGAGCTCCTAGGAGTATTTGTAGGATAGTCCTTTACATCAGTATCATATCCACCTTTCACCAATCTCAGGTGGTTGTTTTGATGTATTTTCTTGTAGGGACAGATCTTTGATTGCTACATATGGGTAGGACATGTACACCTTACAATTGTTCGTTGCCTCTTACAGGTATAGTGCATTGACTTTATGGGAACTGTTGTATCTACTACGACCTCTTAAAAATATCCGTAGGAGAACCATTGTCCTTGCATCACGTCCACCTTTCACCAATCTCAGGTGGGTTGATGATTGTATTTGTTCATAGAGGACGGGTCTTTGATTGCTAGTCTCCAGTATTGTCATCTCAATCAATAGGCATTTGTAGGGATTATCGTATGAATTCATGCATCGAGGGTCTTGTAGTTTGAGTTTCCTCGTGTATGATTCAAGCCTTGTCCTTATATGTGTTTGGATCCAAGTTCAGTTTCATTCAGACTTGAATTCATCAAGTTCACAAGTCCCCACTCAACGTTGTAAAGTTCGTGTTCAAGTGTTTGTTCAGTTTAACATCATTTAATTAGGCTTGATTTAGTGTTGATGTTGTATTTGTGCCGTAGTCCTTTGTATTTGTTCAAGTTGGAGTTATATCAAGTCCACAAGCTCAATATGTGAGCTCAAGTTCTATGTCCGCTGCGGTCCTTGCAAGTTCATTTGCATGTTCATTTTTATTTGAATTTGATTTCAACTTGGTTTTATTTTATTTGGGTTTTGACCTTTAGAAATCATTTAAATTTTTGTTATGATCCACAAGTCATTGTTCATGTTCATTTGAGTGCAGGTTCTTGTTCTTTTTGAGTTCAAACAGGTCCGAGTATAGTCATGTTTTCACCCGAAATTTCGGCGGCCTCCTAGCATCTCCCTGTTTAGGGGAAAACTACGGAAAAACTGGGCCTCCCGCCATGCTAGAGAAAAGCGTGCACGGTAGGTGCCCTCTTTCGAGGACATCGCGGTCTTAAAATCTTTGTTCCCCCACCACGCCAGAGAAAAGCGTGCATGGGTCTTCGGGCACCGATTCGAAAATGAGCAGTTTATATTTGACCACTTCTCGCCGTAGGCATCGCACCGGGTTCCCTTCCCACTACGCTAGAGAAAAGTGTGCATGAGTTGGTATTCTGATGTGTTGCTAACGCCAAAAAAATGGGGTTTTGTGATTACCCACCCCGTCGCAAGCATCACAATGACTTCCCTCCTACCACGCTAGAGAAAAACGTGCATATGTGATCATTCGCTGCATTGCAAGCGCCGGAAAATGAAAATCTGAGTTTAGAAATTATACCTTCGGGGCCGGCAGACCAGCGGTGGAAGCTCGAGGACCGAGGCAGGAGGAGCACGGATCGAGGCAAGAGAAGGTTCTTCTCTCTTTTCTCTTCCTTTTTTAAAACTATAATTAGTATTAATTATAATAATAATTAAATAATTAAAATTAATAATTAATAGCTAATTATTGATTAATCATAATTATAACTAATTATAATTAACTATAATTAATTGAAATTAATTATAGTTAATCAAATAATTATAATTAGTAATTTATCGCTAATCATTAATTAATCATAATTAACATATTATTTGCAATTATAATTAAATAATTACTAAAATAATTAATTATAATTAAAATAAAATTAAAATCCTCCCTTTTCCTCTCTGTTCCGCCGGGTTCACTGGGTATGGCCGAAGAAGAGCGCGATATGGGAGAAAGTTACCTTCACTACCGCGAGCTCCTGTTCTTGGCTCCGATCAAAATGCCCTGACTTTCGATCCCACAGGAATGGAAAGTTGTCGAAGGCGCAAGGTCGGACGTCCACGAAGGAGTCGAAGAAGCGGCGTATGGGAGAAAGTTAACTTCACAGCGGCGAGCTCCTCGTGTTGCTTCCGATTGAACTGTAGTTACTTCCGATCCTATCAGGCAGGGACGGCATCGAAGAGAAGGGAAGAAGCGCATGAAAGGTAGAAGGTTATCTTCACAACCGGCGAGCTCCGATCGTGGCTTCCGATCAAACTGTTGTAACTTCCGATCGGAGAGGAAAGGGAAGTCGGCGGAGCAGCGAAGTCGCACGGGACGAAGGAGTCAAAGCAGCGATGGCGTGTGAGGGAAAGAGGGAACCAGCAGCTGGGCCTTCGTTTCCTCTCCCTTTTAATTACGCGAATGCGTTGTGCAGGAGACGTGGGAGAAGTGTCGTGGTCGTGTCCGCGACGTGCAAGTGAACGGCTCAACGTGGGATGGCGGAGTAGGTAAGATATTTGAATTTTGAATTTTTTTTTTTTTTTGGGTATTCAGACGGTCAACACTTTTATTGAGTCTTCTTTTGTATGTAGAGTTATATTGGATAAACAATCACGCACACACATATCAGAGTGGAGAATGTATTAAAGATAAGAAAATTTTAAGGTTAATTTAAGATTTGATTTCTGTCAAATACTACAGTACAGTATTTTATGATTATTTTCAAAATTAAAAAAAAAATCAAATTATATTAATTAACAAAAATAAATAAATAAAAAATTATACTATATGATTTACATAGTTTTGTACGATCTAGTATTTTAAATTAAGGAGCTGTTATTTGCTCTTTCTAAAAGTAGGTAAATTTAAAATTATATAATTCCTATTTTATGAACATGTTCATTTGAATGACTATTTACTATCATTTAAATACTTTCCTATTTTAGACTTGAGACCAAGGAGTTGAATCAGAGTTGATTTTCATACCGTGTGATCCAATTCGTACAGTATGAACAAATAGATTTCATGACTGGATGAACTTTGTTCAGGTAGACAAATTTGAACTAACCGTACTGTACTTATCTTTTCGTACATTTGAATCAAATAGAGAAAAAATTAGGGTTTACAACTGATTTATACTAATCATATTATTTGATCCATAGAACGTACTATACGATCAACCCATCAAAATCATTAAACATTATATTTTACGGTTTATTTGAGAAGCATTCTTATACATAGCTTATATTAAGAAGCCGTAAGAAGTTTTTTAGTCATGTTGAGTTTCTTTGAGAGCTTTCGAGAGCTTTGGGTGTTATAAGGATTTTTGGAGAGTGATTGGAGAGACTTGTAAGATCATTTGGGATGGATCAGAGGGATTTATCGTGGTTGTCTAGTCCAAGTCTAATCCTTATATGCTCTGATTTTGATTGTAAAAGCTCATGGAGAAGAGCTCAGGGAAATTTCGATGTTGAGATTTGGGTCTGGCTTCATGGATCTAGCAGGAGGCTAGGGATAGGTGACTTCTCAAGGAGCAAAGAGGTTTGTGTGTCTTCGTTACCCGTGAAGGAAAGAAATTTTTTGAGAAGATAAGTGTTTGTAAGGTTTTCTCCATTACCAATGAACGAGAGTGGCATCTCTGCCTTGATGGGAGCAAGTGAGTGGTAGTGAAATTCCTGAGTACGTAGCATCTCGGGGCGTGTATGTAGGTCAAGTGATCGAACTACCAAAAATCCAATGTGCATTTTTCTTATTTTAGTTTTATTTACTTTTAATTTAATTTTTATAATCTTCTTGGTTATATATACTGTCGTGGAAAATAGTTAGAGATCTAGTTTGAAATTAGGGGAAAAAAAAAGAATTTCTATAATAATCACATTTTTTATTTTTTTTATAAATAAAATTAGAAATAGAAAGTTTTCTTGCTTCATTAGTTTGATCTTTATTTTCGTTTTATTATTCCTGGTTTAGTTAGTTTAAAAATATAAGCAAAAAGTTTCACATTTGAGTTGTTGTAAACGCTTTTGCACTAGTTTAAAATTTTTAATACATAAATTCTCCCCCGCCTCTTTGAGTTTGCCATAAAGTTTAGATTAGCTTTAAACCACTTTCAATTGATATCAAAGCTACTTTTTACTTGATAGGTTTCAACATTGGAAAGTAGATTCTGATAGAGCACAATTTGAGAATAAGAACACCTTAGAAGGGTACTCAATTACCTACTGTCATTGACACAGCTCATCTTGGCTTGTTGGTTGAGAGCTTATGCTTCCAACTAAGAGGTCTTGGGTTCGAGTCTTTGTGTATGCGTTGTGTGTGTGATTTTGCCTTAAATGGCCTAAATGTCCCACCAAAAAAAAAAATACTACTACCATTGTACCATAATATTCCATTTTTTTTTTAATTTAAATGTCAACTTTTATTCAATATATTGATTATAGAATATGGAATCTATTGCAAGTAGGGTATACACCCCCACATAGAATAGAAACGGTATAAAAGTTAACTTCTCTTTAATGAATGGAGTTTTGATGATTATGATTTGACACAATTTAATGTAAAATGTTTAAACAATTTTTTTCTATGCATTAAATTCTAAACATTACATGTACGTCTCTATATGTACAACTGACAAAAGAAATTTATGATAGATTATGTATTATTTATGAAGGTACTAAAAAAGTTAATCAAACAAGTTTGAATATTTTACTTCATGACTGTAAGCCTTTTCGAATGCAACCTAATGAGTAGATATCTACCATGTTAGATTATGTATTATTTATGAATCAATTTTTTTAGGATATTCTTCTATTAGAAGGCATAAAGAGTATACAATAAGAAAACATTATTTGCTCCCTTTTTGTGATGTTAAAGGGGGAGGAATGTTTGATTTATGTTGTTTTTTTCTAGTTTGTGCAGTAACTTTATCTGGTTGCTACTATATTATTTTCAGCTTGTGTTGTAACATTGTTATTTTTCCTTAATGAAAAAAAAATTGCATTTCATTTCATTTCATTATGTTTCCCTTATTTTATTATCTCTCATATTATATTTTAAGGTGGCATAAAGTGAAGGGGAGAATGTTTAATTTAATAATGAAATGCTTTACTCAACAATTTTGAAAATCAAAGTAAAAAATAAAAAAAATGTTTGATATCATAAAAAATGACGTGATTATTGGACCCCATGAGACTATTGTGTACACTGATAATAAATATTATTAATTATATTATTATAAATTACAATTCTGTGTGCAGATTTTTGGACTAACACTTCATGTCAAAAGAAATAACTACCGCACAAGTGATGGGGCATGGGTTTGTCTATGTGGTCAAAGATGTGATACATACTGAGCTAGGATGCAATATGAATATGCTTAAGTTTTCTTTGATATAAAAATAATGAAAGCTCACTAATTATGAAAATATACATGTTGATCAAGTAATAAAGTGAAAAAAGAGTGTAGGTCCCAAGAGGAAGTGTTATGCTTAATTGTAATTAAAAGCACTACTATTTAATCTCAATGCAAAATTTATCATATTGAATCTACAATGGATGCTTTTTAGTTTTTACCACTTAACAGAGATTTGTAAGAAAATTGGATACTAATATAAATAAAATATTTCAAACTAATGAATACAATATAACATAGTTTTTTCTAATGAGACTCTTAATTTAAGAAGTTGATCAAAGCATATGCATCCATAGGTCTCAATCAAATGTATAAGTGTGATAAGAGAGGTATATGACCTTCTTACAATTATACTATATACCTTAAACCTAGAAGGTTTAACATCATATATCAAGTGTGCCAACATTCTATTTTAATATTCATATTTATTCTAATATTCCTCCGTCAAGATAATACATCACACTATATATAAACTACATACATAATATGCATTAAATTAATTAAGAATGAGAAATATCAAAATTATCTATAAATATTTTCAAGCACAAGAGTCTATATTAGTACTTGCTATTCGTTTACATTATTAGCCCAAAACTCAAAGATTTAGTCAAACATGGAGAGCACAAAAAGCAAACTCATATTCATTTCATTCACATAAGAGAAATATACAAAAGAATTAATAAAGATAAATGTCACCCGAAACGATCAATTGTATTCTCCACTCTCCTTCTTCTTCCAATTACTTGCACAATAAATGCTAAAATCTTCAAATGAAAGTATCTTGCACTTCTCTAGCCTCTCTTAGACTTTACTCTAAGGGGGGGCTAAAGGAGAACACTAAAAAAATATAAGACTCCACTAAAATGACACAACTCTCTTAACAAAAAAAAAAAACTAAAAAATATTTATACATGTATAAAAATAATTTCGAGCATCGCAATGCTCAACATGGTTATGTTGTGGTGGTATAAAATGAACAAGAGCCTTGGCACTATAATGCTTGATCTGCTGCTGTGCTATGTAACATGGCACAGTTAATGGATGAATTGGCACGTATTTTAGTTGAGTCAGTGTGCCTCTTCATTTTGAAAAGTACTCCATCATGTTGATAAAATCATTGAGCTTAGTGGTACTTGAAAGTATAATTCAACTCTATGGCATATGGTGATCGATGCCACGACGCTAATTTTTCGAAGACTCCAGTGGTGATTTTTGGGGCAACGATGTTGTGAGGCATTGCGGTGCTAACTTTGGCTCCATTATGGCTATAATTGTTTCTTAAATTCATGAGAGTTCAGTGCTGCAATGTTAAAAATAGGTGTTAGGTTATTGTAGATGACAATGTGGTGGCATTGCGTTTCTGAGAGTTGTGGCATTCGTTCAACACTTGTGAATTTTTACCTTATCCTGAATATTTCTTATAGAATCACAACAACAACAACAACAATACATTTTCATTAAATTTTGACACAATAAATATTATATAATTTTTACGTAACAATTTTTTCTTAGCTTAAACTCTTGCTTGTCCTCAAGCAATGAAAAAATCACTTATTGATTAACTTAATAGCCAAAGTAAAAAATTGATAATTTAAATTACTAAAATGTAAGATAATACATTACAATCTATAAATAATTTGTAATGATCAAAGTTATAATTCTAATTTTAAATATCATAATAATTATCCTAATCATTCTCCCTTACTATTGCTTATATTGAACCTATCCACTATGAGTGCATGTATAGGATTGACATCTAATTTCTGAAATGAATAATATATTATTTATGAATTAATTATATTTATAGTTAAATTGAAAGTTTAGTAGTGCACAGTCATATACATTTGTTCACTTATCTTATCCTAATTTATTTAAGTATTATAATATTTTTTTACTAAAGCTTTAACCGATACTAATTTTTGAATGTACTCATCTTTTTTTTTCCTTTTTCATATTTTCTTTTCTTGTATTTTTTTTTAATTTTTTACATACTTGTGGAGTATATATTTAATGATTTTTAATATCAATTTTGCTTTTATCCTCCGACAATCCTAAATGATTAAATGTAAGAATTTAATAATATCACTAATTACATATCTAAGTTTAATATGATCTTCTAAATTTAAGCTACCAACTTCTTTTCCCTAAACTTGATTACTCAATTTTCAGTTCCTTTGTCAGTGTATTAGTGTATAGTTTCTAAATTCAAAACATGTCAACAACTTAGGTGATCTATATCAATTTATTATTAGAATTTTAAAATTATAAATTATTATGCACTATTCATTTAAATTATCATCAAGAGTTTTATTATTATCTTAATTTATAGAAATTTTAATTCTTATTTTTATTTTGGCTAAATAAGTAATCAAATTGCAAGCACTATGTAGAGAATAATATTCAACAGTAAAGCATAAACAAGAAATTAAAGTAAACCCTAAATACAAAAAAATAACATAATGTAAATATAGAAACAAGGATTAATACCAAATAGAAATAACATAACACATATGAAATTCAAAACACATATTATTAGGTTGCCTTCCATCAGTGTTAAATTTATAATCTTCAATCAGACTTGCTTACTTATATCATTTTAGTTGTAATGAATCACCGCCACTTTTCATGTGGTCTCCATTATACTATTTTTCTTTTTCTTCTGGATTAATTTTAATATTACTAGGTAAAATTCTATGAGGTATAATATTAAAAGAGAATACAAGTTATACTAATTAATTTTTAAAATTTTTTAAATAAAATAGCCTCACTTTGCAACTGGGTTCGTAACTGAATCACAACCTCTTCCAAATGTGATTTTCTCTCTCTGAAATTATTATTTTAGTTAAAACATGGGGGATATAATAGTTTAGGATTTACTATAGGTTTCTTATGATTATTCTAATTTTTCATCTTGATTAGTTTAACCTGAATTCCACTAATTGCTATAACTAATATTGTTATTTGATCTGCTAAAATTAGGGTTGTACCTCCGACCTAGATTATATGAATTGGTGTAGAGATTACTTTACCTTCCAATCAAATTCACATTATCAATCCTTGGTGCATTACTATTAAGTGTAAATTATATAATGTGTATAACATTTAAATTTAAGTTAAAATGTATTATTTTAGTTTTATTTTATAATAAATACTTAAAAATGATATAAAAAATATAAAGCATTACATAGTGTCGTGGTGCTAGATAAAACAACGCCGCTACGTTGAAATCAACTCCATCGAAGTGGCATTTTTAGACATTGCAGTGCCATCCTCTCTAATTGTGAGTGTTGCAATAGCATTATAAACATCATTGCTATATTGATAATACTACTGCATTGAACATTTAGCTTGGCAGCATAGGGTTCTCGTAAAATGAAAACCATAGCATTATAATTCAAATGCCTCAACATCAAAAACTTTACATGGGCGTTGCAGTACTGACATTTTTTTAGCACTGCGGTGTGGTAGTTACAACTTCCTAGAGCCACTACTGAAATAGATAAAGGGCATGTCTATTCAATTAGTAACCATTCCACATCATCAAGCACTCAATGGAGCAAATATGTCAATGCAATTTGAGGGAACTCTTATTGAAGTTCCTAATTTACACTTAGTCAATTTCTGCAAAATTTTGTATAATATTTTAGTATAATAGTGCCAATGATGATGTTATTAGGCTTAGATTAATTTTCTTTTCTCTAAGGGAAAAGTATAAGATGTTGTTGAATTCTTTACACCTAAACACTATAAACACTTGAAATAAGTTGGCTCATAAGTTTCTAGCTAAGTATTTCCCACCTTCAAAAGCTGCTAAACTTAAAAATGATATCATATATTTTGTCTAGTTTGACGGAGAATCAATTTATGAAAGTTAGGAAAGATTTAAGGAAATGCTTCAAAAATTCTCTCACCATGCATTACCTGATTGGTTCATTATTCAAACCTTTTATAATGGATAAATAGGATCTCTAAGGTCAATCGTAGATGCTATAGCTAGAGGATTTTAATGCTAGGCCATTTGAAAAAGCACATGAACTAGAAGAAAAAATGGCTACTAATAATTTTCAGTGGCTTGTTGATAAAGTAAATCTATGAGAATAGTCAGGGTTGATGAATCAGATGCTTTGTCAATTATGATTACACAATTTATAGTAATTTTCAAGAAATTGAACACAATAAAAGTAAATTCAAGATCTGGATTTGGATCATCTATGTAATTGGAAGATCAGGATTTGAATTATAATGAAGATAATAACATACAACAATTGAAATGTGAATTTAATTGGAATATTAAATAATACCTACTTTATACCTATAATCCAAGTTGGAGGAACCATTCTAATTTCAATTGGTCCAATAATAATATTGGTGGTAATAATTAATGGAATTCTGATCAAAATAATCAAAGAGAAAGTTGAAATAATCCTCAATAACCTATTGTTAATCTTAGAAATTCTTATCCTCAGGATTTAATAAAAGCAATCATTTCAAAAATAAAAAGTCACCATTGGAAGAGGTATTGATTCAATTAGGAACTCAATTGAAAAGTAAAGCTACTTTTATTAAACATTTAAAAACTCAATTAGTATAGCTAGTAATCTCATTTAGTACTGGATCTCTTGGAACATTTTCCTAGTAATGTTTAAGTTAATCCTAAGGAAAAAGAACAAGATCCTAGTGGAAATCATTTGAGCAGTGATAGTGATGTACCCCAACCAAATTGATAAATCTAAAAACGTCTAGTTGAAAACTATAAAGTTAGCGTTGTTTTAGAGGTAACCCATTTTTATGTTCATATGTGCTTTAAAGACTGACATAGTTTTCATATTTATGAATTTGATCATTTATTTATTTTTTAATATATATTTATATGAAAATCTAACCATCGTTGCAGCACTAAGATCTGTGTTGTGGTGCTCGTACATATCAAAAATCATAGTACATGTATAGTTATAAAAAGACATTTTTTGTCAGTTTTCTTTTTCTCTCTAACTTTGTGAGAGTCCTTCCTGGGTTATTGTTCTTATTGTTCTCATCCTTCATGGGCTTCTAAGATAATTGGTGGAAAGAAAATAAAGTATTCTTCCTTAAAGAGTGAAGAATTTATCTCTAAGAATGAAGATTAATTTTATGTTATAAACTTTTAGAATTCTCCAATTGTTGACAAAATGAAAAAACTCAGAAATGAAGTTTTTGAAGATAAAAAGATTTACAATGCAGAAATGAAGAAATTACATGGGTTTGAGGTTCTCAAATATGAATTTTCTCAAGGTTAAAATGTTTGGCTTTTTTTTTGGAAAGAAATTTTATCATGAAAAACATAATTCTGGATGGATTGGCCATTTAATGAAGAAATTACATATGTGTGAGGTTCTTAAAAACTTAAGTATGAAGACACTAAAAGGTACAAGACTCCACTAAAATAATAGAACTCTGCTAACAAAAGAAATTAAAAATTATTTATATAAGTGCAGAAATGGCTTTATGCGTCCTGACACTCGACATGGTTGCGTTCTAATGGTATAAAATGAACTAGCGCCTCAATGTTGTAATGTTAGCTCTATTGTAGCACTATATTGACCTAGCACGATTAATTGTTGAACTGACACATCTTTTGGCTAAGTCGGCATAACACTTAATTTTGACAACTGGTCGGATGCAACACTAAAAAAGTTGCGTGTTGCAAGACTTGAAAGTGTAATCCAACACTGTGGCATTGTGATCACATCAAGAAAATCATCCATTACTAGCAAAATTTTATGACGGATTTCTGGTGAACAATTTTCCTGTGAATTTTCGTCAATTTTTTTATGGAATACGTACGATGAAATATTTCTGACTCACTTTCCGACAACCTTTTCATGCGGCTTTTCCAATGGATTTATTTCCGACGGATTTTAACTAATTTAACTAAAATGATTAAAATTTCACTATTTAAATAACTTAACAAAAAATGATTATAAATGATATTAACTAATTTAAATTAACTCTTCCCCTAATTTAACAAAAATGATTAAAATTTTAACATTATTATTTAATTTTTTATTTATTTTCAAATTTTATTTTAATTAATTAGTAATTTTAGTAGTTTCTTTCAATTAATTATTACTTTAATAATTTATTTTAATTAATTATTAATTTTCATTTTCATTTTATATTAATTATTAATTTCCATTTTCTTTTTTAAATTGAGTATTAATTTTAATATAATTCTAATTTAAATATAAAAAGTAAGAATTAAAATGTATTTTTCTTTGCAGCGGAGTGGTTAAGTGTTTGAAGACTTTCCCAAAGAGTTGACTTCGAATCTCACGGGGGCAGTGCTCGCATACGGGCAGACGTGAAAGTTCACGAGGGGTATTAAATCCTAAATAACTTATCCCGAGACTAACTAAGATGGGGTGAATTATATATTTAAAAAACCTTCTTTCAACAAAAAGAAAATTTTCCTTCTTAAATCTTTTTCAACATCTAAATATACATAATCAATACAACACAATATCAATCGTAGATTTTCAACCAAGCTCTTATATCCAAAAATAAATGCAGAAAATAAAGTACCAAAAAAATAAAATAAAAAAGAACATACCAGATTTATAGTGGTTCGGTTCAACCTGACATACGTCCATTTCCTAGAACCTCTTATTCTAGGTATTGCATTAAACCTTTATTGACTCTCATTTAGGCCTCACAGCTAGGTGAAGAAGCCCATTCAAAATCACTTCTACCTTTTCCAGTTTGGCGGAGTAGTCGGGTCCTTTGACACCAAAGAGATCTTATTCTTTTCAAAACTTTCCTCAAGACGAACTTTGAATTTGATGGTACTATAATGCATGCTTACTGGAGCAATCATATGAAATCCCTTCCATACTCCCTTGAAACCCACTCTAAGGATCTTCTCCCTCTCAAACTCCACCCTTTACTCTCTTCCTTTCAAATTCTCTCTTCAAAATTTCTCTAGAAGAATGAAGAAACAATGGTTGTCAAAGACACTTATCAAGTGCCTTGACAAAGATTAAATAGAGGGCTTTGAAAAACCCTAAAAATTAATTTTTTATGGCACATATTATCTAGTATGATCGCAGGATCATTTAATACAACGTGCTTAAATATTGGGCTTCAGAAAACCCTAAAAACTCAATTATAGCAACAAATATCATTCTATATGATCTCAAGATTGTCCAGTATAATGTGTAGAATTTGACCTGATAGTTCTGGATGATCTCGGATAATCTAGTATAATCAGTTCAAATTTGTACATATCTTCTACTATGATATTAGGGACCATTCAGGATGATTAGAAAAAAAACTATAATATTTTGTGTAGTACGATTAGGGGTTATCCCATGAAATATCAAAGATCATCTAGTACAATTATAATATTATCTTGTATGTTCTGATCGAGCAATTTAATAATAATTAGTCTCCTAATCACATGATCAACTTAGGCATGATTGTCATAGATCTTTCAGTATTATGTAAATCATTTTGGACGATTAGAATAAAAAAGAAATTCAAAATCTTGCCTAAATTATGATTGACGGCTATTTTTCATGATCATAACTGATCATCTAAGATGATCTAAATTGTCCAGTATGATTAGTTAAATTAGTTGATTGTACAATACAATATAAATCGTAAAGTATGAATAGTTCAAAAATTAAACTTCTAGTTTTGACTCAATCTCACTCCCCCTGAGTGTGTGTGTGCATGGTCACCAAGCAAACATATACCCTTACAGGACTAGACTCAATAAATCATAAATACATTAATAAATATTATGAAAATCTACGTCATAATATATTCTATCCAATCTTGAGCCTTGAATCTTCGTTAGGTGGTACATGGTGTTCTTGGAAAGTTAGTACACACATAAACAAAAATATATTTCAAATATAAGTAGATCATAAGATATAAATTACAATGTTTATTATCATCAAAAGTATAAACTCGTGAGCTCGAGTTGCAATAATACAGGCTCACGAGCAGCAAGGTAAGGAGACTAGCAGGGCAAAAAACTATGGGCAATTTGGCCATGGCGGGAGCACGGGCTGGATGGGCTTGCAACCAACAGGGCAGGTCAAGCAAAGCAGGTTGGAGAGCAGGGTTGGGTAAATAACTATAGACAGAGCTTGCAGCTTTTTTTTTATTTAACTAAAATGATTTTTTTTTCAATGTCTCTTTTTTTCAAAAAAATTCCTATGTGTTTTTATTGGCAGAATATTTCTACTTGAAAATTAGTAATTTTTTACATGAAATTTTGCCTGTAATGAGCAAATTTTCCTGTAGTGGATGATCGGTGCTTTAGCCCTCATTTTCCCGATACTCTAGTATTGTGGTGTTAATTTTTAGCTTAAAAGCATTGACCTTGGCTCTAATTTTTTTTCCTTTAGTTCTCTAGAGGCTAACGCTGCAATATTAAAAACACTCGTTGGGGTGTTGTATATAACAATGTTACATCGTTGAGTCTGTAAGCACTATGGTACTTGTTCAGCACTTGTAAATTTTTTGCATTCTCTTGAACATTATATGAAGAATTATAACAAAATAGAGAGTAAATATGGTTTTAAACTAAATTGTACTAATCATATAACATAATGCATGGATCAAGTATGATCAGGCCATTAAAATCATTAATATTCAAATTTAGAGTTTTGTCGGGTAGCATGATTACAAATAGAATAACTTAAGAAACCTTAAAAAAATTTTGGCCTTGTTCAATTTTTTGAAAGCTTTTCCAATGTTTTTCTAAAGAGAGATTGGAGAGACTTCTGAGATCTTTTAAGAGGGCCAAAAGAGTGAGTTGAGGGATTCACTGTGGTTATCTAGTCCAATTCTAATCCTTAAATCCTATAGTTTAATTGGTTATAAAAGCTCTTATAGAATATATCAAAAAAATCTTAGTGTTGAGACTTGGACCTGACTATGTGGATCTTGGAGGACGATTGGGAGAATGGCTTTTCAACAAAAGAAGAGGTTTCAGTGTCTTTATTATCCATGAAGGAGAGAAGTGTTTGTAAGATTTCCTCCATTATCCGTGATGGAGAGTAGCTTCTTCACCTTATTAGGAGCAAAAAAGAGAGTGATTGTGAAATTCTTGAGTATAGGATTAGGGAGTACAATACATGAAATGAAATAATTTCCAGTAGACATATTTGTCAAAAAACCTAAAAACTCTATTAAAAATATATGTTTTTGATCGATTTCCGATGGAATGTAATCCACCAGAAAATAGAGGGTTGAAAATGAATTAATGAAGGAATATTTTGTCAAAACTATTTCCAATAGAATTCTAATAGTTTTTTGAATGAAAATAGCAACAACTTTGGGGAAAATACCAACTAAAAATTTCACCAAATTTCTAGCTAAAAACTCCACTAGTATTCCATTTGAATTTCTGGCAGAATTCTCTGCCAGTATTTTGACAAAAATGTGACAGAATCTCAATACAAAATTCATCGTATGAATTTTTTTGCAAAAAATCTATTGAAAATCCATCAAAAATAGTTAGTACAGATTAAAAAAAATCTTATCCTTTTATATAGCATAAACCTAATAGGAGACTATTATAAATATTTAACTAGGCTAATATTTTAACATTGCACAAAGATTTTAGTCAAATATTAATTTCATTATGCTCAAACTATTTTTAAACATTGCAACAATCCTACAATTACTAAACAGTCTCATAATAATTGTAGAGTTCTTATACATTAAAAACAAATAAAATATTTACAATCTCAATCTACTTTGAATTCATATTCTCAGTCTCCTTGGTCAATGCAGACTATTTTCAACTAAATGGCTCCCTAATTCTCTGAAGCTCCTCAAGTATCTAACTTGCCACATTTGCATGTCCACTTATAATTTTTAAACCTTTTCTAGCTCTACTATCATGTGTTAACCTCATTTTTGTGTGAGGTCATAGGGACACATCCATTTCCCTACCTAATTAATAGATGGTTGATAAAAAACTCCAAGTGTCAACCATTAACCTATTCAAACTTCAAATCAATCGAGACCCTAGATCAATCCAAACCTCAAATAAAATCAATCTAGACCCCAAACCAATCCAACCCTCAAATCAACCCTGATTTCAAGTCAATCCAAATCTCAAGTCAATCTAGATTTCAAACTATTCCAAACTCCAAGACAATCCTGACCTTCATTAAACCCAGACTTATTCAAACCAACTTCCAACCTAGCTTCAATCTTATATAATCATTAATAATCCTTTAAATGATTACAAATAATCTGAATAATTTAAATTCAAACATTCATATTCAAAATCTAGCTCAAATCCCAAAATCCAAGGCTAAAACGTTATGTCCATAAAGCCTTTTTTAATGGCTAATGACTGTAACATTGCCATTTTTTGCCATTAATTCCACCGTCGGCCAATGATTGCTATAGTTTGGCTTAGCAAATCAAAGCGTGCCATGTAGCTTTCGCCACTGCCACCACCACCATAATCATTATTTTGATTTAAATTTAAATTTTAATCATTTTTAATTATATATTTCTTTAAAAAATTATTGAAATTTAAATTTAAATTAAAAAATCCAATATATATTTATTTTTAAATAATTTTAAAACATTGAATACTTAAATATTTAATTCAATAATGATTTAAATATTCCAAAAAAATTCAAAACTTTATTTTAAATAATCAAAGAAGATGTTTAAAATATTTTTATATTAAAAAGTAGTTAAATTTAAAGTATTTTTATTAAATATTTTAAATAATTTCAAAATTTTATTATCTAATTAATATTAAAATTAATATTAACTTAATTATTTTTTTCAAAAGTTCAAAGTTTTATATTAAATTATCTCACTTTGAAAACATATTTTAAATATTTTAAGTTTAAAATAAGTTCAAAATATTCAATATACTTCAAATGATTAATTAAATATTTTCAAAATTCAAAATTTTATTTTAAAATGTTTTACCTAGTCAAAGAATTATTTTAAAATATTTTAATTTGAAATTAAAATTAATTTTAGATATATTATATATTTTGAAATAATTTTCATTATCCAACTTCTAAATAATTATCATTTAATTAAATACTAATTCAAATACTTTCAAAACTTTAAAATTTTAATTTTATTTTAATAATCAATAAAAATAATTCAATTATTTGATTTTTTAGTTAATAATTAAATTTTAGACTCAACTATTTTTCAAAACTTCAAAAATTATAATTAAAGTATTTTAAAATTATTAAAGTATTTTCAAAATTATTTTGAAATTATTTTAAAATTATCCTTTCTAAAATTCAAAATTAACCCATTTTTAAATATAAAATTTAATTTTAAAATTATATATATAAAATCTTTGAGTGTTATGAGTGAAGCTTTAAAATTTTAAGCAAATATTAACTTGATTAGATAGATTTGTTGGGGAATGATGATTAATCAATGTGTAATTATTTTTCTAATTGCTTAATGATTAGTCTTCCAATTAATTATGTTATATCTTATTTTTCATGCATAGAATGCACATGCATATAGTTTTAAGGCTCTCTTAGGTCTAGGACTTGATTGTGACATTTTTGTGAGGTCTAAGGGTTAGTGTGACCTTGATTTCAAACCCACAACTTCTCGTCAACTTAAGGATAACAATTATTGACATATTTTAGAGAATTTAAATTAATTTTAGAAAATAAATTAAATCTCTATGAGATATGAAACTTGAACAATTCGAACATAGTGACATCTTAAACCATAGGAAAACATCCCACTAATGTTCAACATCATAAAACAAATAATTTAATTAATTTAATATCTAAATATTAATTAAGCTTCATAATTTTTAAAACTTCCAATAAACTCAGTTTAAATCTAAAAATTAAGAATAATACATCAAATTGACCAAAAGTTAACCCTTAATCAATGAAAATTAAAAGCTCCAAGAGTTAACATCAATTTTAATATTAATTTAATTTTAAGTAAAAATTAATATTTAATTATTTTAATTAACTAAAAATAATTAGGAATTCCAAAAAATTCATAAAATACTTTAGAATGCCTCCTTAGTTCATTTCTAACCTTTGAAGTTGATTTCAAGAATTTTAGAGTTCATTTGGATTCAAATCATAAAAACCCTTCTAATTAACTAATTTAAAAAATTCAAATAAATACTCAAACTTTGAAAAATTAAAATTAATTCTAGAAAACTCCAAATTGAATAAACTTAAATGCATTAGACCCTATTTAAGGTCTAATATTTAAAAAAAAAAATATCAAACCATTAGAAATAAATAAAAATAAAAAAAGTGAACAAATTGGTCAATTGTAGTTCAATAAACGAGTTAAAACTTTAAAATTTCATAACTAAATATAGAAAACTCTAAATCTAGCAAATTTTGAGTCTAATTACTCATTTTAGGGACTAATATTTAAGCAAATATCAACTTTTCATAAATCAGCCATAATAAAATGTTTAAAATTTGACCCCTTTAATTATTGTATTTAAATAATTCAAATAATTTCAGAAATACAATATTTAATTTAAAATTAAAAAAAAACATTAATTGAGCATTGAAACCAGCAACCAATAATTCTAATTAAAATTTTTTAGCCTTAAACCATTAATCAATCAAATTACTTAACTATATCAGTTACCACTTCATAACTCAGGCCTACGATGCTATCAACTTAGCCCCAATTAGGAAGTTGAAATAAATTTTAAGTCCCTAGTGAGCAACAAAGGTGATAGTCATCTCAGATTTAAAATATATCTTAAAATAAATTTTAAATCATTAATATTTAAACTTTAATTAAACTTTCCCTTAAGTGTTTTAACCAACCATAACATTAAAGAACTTTAATGAACTATCAGTACATGTTGGTGGTGGGTTTTTTTAGCTTTCACTATATGTTGGTTGTTAGATATAATTTTTTGATGTGATTATTTATTTAAATTCTATGCAATTTTTGTATTAATGTGATGGGCATTAGATTAGCCTTAGGTTAGGAACAATTTAAATACTAAAATAATTTTATGCAGGTGGTCATTCTCGTATAGGGCTATTAAAAATAAAGGGAGCAAAATAAGTTAAACTTTCAATTAACAAATTTTGTGCAGGTGCTAAGTTTGTTAAGACCCCCTTTATATTAAAAGGAGCATGGCCAAGTTTAACTGTGATTTGAGTACTTTTAAATTATATATATATATATATATATATATATATATATATATATATATATATATATATATATATATATATATATATAACCGCTTGAAATGTTAAATTTGAGTATAACTGCTTAGGATAACCCTACATGTTGTATTTGAGTCTAGATTTTCTTTTCAAATTTCAAATGCAATTTGATTTCAATTGAGTTGTAATGTTAAAGTGATTTGAGATGGGTTAGAAATCTAGTTTGGAATTCAAAGAGGAAAGAACATCCCCCTTGGGGAGAGTACTTATCCATTTGGAGATCCAAATTTGGATAGTTTTAAAATATCCAAAGGGAAAAGATAACACCCCATTTAGGGAGGACATTCTTGTCATTTGGATATCCAAACTCGATGAATCCAAGGAGCTCACAAAAGGATGAAGAAGTGAAGATAAAAAAAGAATCCCATTATGAAAGTCTCTTCTATTTTAGGAGTAGAATCTGAGCTGTTGTTAGTGGTACACAGCCACTTTACTTTCTCTGCAGACCCTTGGATGTAATATTAAGTGAAACTTACCATATGGATTGTTGAATTTATTTAATTAATTCAATTTGACTGATTTACATTGATTGCGCAATAGAAATGTCATGTTTTTTTTAGCTTTGTTTCTTGCATGTTATTTTTTTTTTTTTTGCTTGGAACAAACAAAAGCTCGTGAGGGCATGATTTAATATTTTTCTACTTTAACCAAATTAAAATTTTTAAGATAACATAGAAACTCTAACAATTTTAAGAAGTAAACTCATGTTCACTAAGGGTTTTTCATGCATTCATATTATACTTTCTCTTCCTTATTAAGCGCTTCCCTGCCTGCGGGTTCTAGCAGGCCAGCTGATATATTAGGGTGCATTCCTATCAAGGGGAACTTGTGTAATCTCTAGGAAAAAATTTTTTAAGCCTTTTTAAAACTACTTCATATTTAATTTAAGCATTCATCGAGTCAACTAGCATGTATCACATTAGATGCAAATTTAAATATGTCTAAAACTTAATTTCATTTTTTATTTCAAAATATTAAATTACCCTACATATATTAAGGGGCCAATTATGATATGTTCTAGATGTCAGCCTTGATTGTCAAACTTAACTAAACAACATCCCTACCACTCTTGCATAAAAGGCCAAACTAATTGATTTCAAAGAACCTAGGTGGTTAGTTGGCTCCCCAATCTAAGGCGGGATAAGTCCATATTTACACTACATTAGCTAAGTTAAGGCAACTGATTTTTAGTGCCAATTTTGATTTAGGTTCTAAGGCCAGTACAGACTATAAGATCTTAACCTTCTAGGAATATAATCTTGATCTTCTAATAAAATTGACAAATCAAATTAAATCTCTTTTAATCTTAAATTTAAGCCTAACATATATGACAGGCTAGGCTACTGCTGAAATGTTTTAGAATCCCAAAGCACCTCCTACCATTCATCCCTTGGCCTCTAGAAACAAGTGTTCTAATTTGATCCAATCCTAGTTGAATTCAAGCCTCACTCCTTTTATATCAATCCTTGAAGATTCCAAATAAAATTTCTACCATTATTTTAATTAAGAGTATTCATAGAAGACTTTGATTTTCCTACAATGTAATTAACTATGAGGGCTTGCACTTATAGGAGATTTGGAACTCAAATCAATTTTTCAAAATCAAGATTTCAAAATTTAATTAATTATCTTTCGGAAATTCAAATGTAATGATCATTATCATCATATTCAAATGATTGATTGTAAATGATATTTTTTTTCTTTGGGAAGATATATAGTTTTATTATCATGACTTTTATTATGAAATTAATGATCCATTCTCCAGATTATCATAATCAAACACTAGATCAAATATCATTTTGATGCTTCGGGGTTAAATATGATTCTTCCTTGAATTTGGCAATGATAATCATGATGAACTTGCATTTTTCTAATCTAGATCCATTAGGGAATGATTTTTTTACCTCAAAAGGAAAAATATCATTCATAACGATGTGTTTAATTTTAAAACTAAAATTTTAGAAATTAAATTCTCCCAAAGAAAATTAATCTTTTCAAAACTCAACTTTTCAAATAATATTAGGATAGCCATCTTTTGGCTAACCAAGCCCTCTTTGCTACTTATTGAGAATCTTGAGGAACTAGAGGATTGTCCCTCGAATGTACTGGTTTGTGTGCCAAATCCATAAGCTCTCCCCTTCTACATTCCACTTATCACTAATGACTATATGCGATAGTTAAAATAATCTGCTAATCTAATAGAGGATCTCTCACAAACTCTAACTTGGCTCTCTTAAAGCTATGTATATTCCTCCTACAAAATATAACATAAGATTAATCATTGTATTGGTATCACTTAAATATTTTTATCAATATTACAAACTTAAACACTCATAAAGGCCCCCCTGCCTACTCGTCCACCCACTGTTGGTCCTATTAGTGTTAGTGGGTGTGAGGGTGTAACTCAATAAAAGTGGTTCTATACACAAAATCTATTTTTATAATATACTTAGCTTAGTATTCATAACTAAATAAAATTTTTAGATTTGAGTTGATATGAATTATAAGTTAAAATGTTTAGAAATCATCGCATGTGCTCAGTGTGTGGAATTGAACCCCAAGGTGGAAGGGTGCTACTTATGCCCCCAATGTTAAGCTCTATTTTGCCTATTATGACCCCACCTCCTAACATAATTTAGGCTGCCCCAAGCTCTAATCAGGTCATCCCACACACTCTCACCAGTCTATAAGAATCTCTTACCTGGCTTTCTAATGTCTATAAACATATCTCATAGGCGAATTAATCCACACTTCTTAAATTTTTTTTAATCTTTGCATTATATTTTGGCAACCAGTAGAAATCTCTCTACAAATCAAAAGTATAACATAGAATAATTTTTGTTAGACTAATTCAAATGAAAATATTTTATTGTTACTGTTCATAACTAATCTCAAACTCCTAAATCACATGTCACAAACTTCCTAAGGGATTTTCTTCCATGAAATATATGGAGCATCAAACCTGGTCTATATGATGTCACATATTTTATGTGTAGGTAGTTTTAAAGAATTAAACTTACATAAAATATTGGGTTTAAAAAAGTACGTATTAAAATATCTAAGTAATCTAAATTATTCCTTATGTATGTTCCACATGTAGGCTCTTTGAACATACGCTCATCTATCATCAGTGCTGCTGTTATCTGATGGAAGGTCCATCTCTATAGGGCTTAGGGAGTGGTGGGTAGTAGAATGGCTAGGTGTATGACAAATATGGATAGGTGGATGGGACTCCCTTAAATGATGATGAGGGGTAGTAATAGTAGAACGAAGTACTGTGTATAGGGTATGGTGAAGGGAAGCACAGATCTTGGGAATGAAACTATGGACTCCCTACTGGAGATGTAAGCAATGTTAAACTTTATTAAGTCTGGGTAGTAGGCTATAAAGAAGAGATCCCCTCCATAGCTCTGGCTGTACTGGATGTGCCACAATTAACCTTTTTGAACCTACCAAAAATATTCATGATCGACCACCAAGGGATCATCACTAGAAGCCATATATAAAATTATAAATAAATATTCAATAAAAACTAATAACCAAATACATAAAATTAAATTATTAAAATAGTTAACTAACTGCTATAATACTATAAAACATATGCATTTAATATAAAATGCAAAAAAATTAACTAGGAAATTTGTGTAACAAAATATGTATAGAAGAAGAGTTGTATGAAACTTTATATATTTATCTTTTAATTACAAATCAATACTTGGTTCCCTTCTATCCAACGAGCCCACATCCTCACAAATAACATCTTCCTCACTATTTTCCTCAACGTCAAAGTTGATCTCATCTAATTATAACTACTCTCATTAGAAATAATTTTATCATCAATATTGATAGCAAACTCTTTAAAGTTTGACATACATTCTTCTTGATGTGTTATTAGTATTAATGAGGTATTATTAATAACCCCCTTGGTTTTGTCTTTATGGCTAAAAGCCAATCTTGTTTATTTCAACCTCTACTTATATAGCTAACAAAATAGACTTGGTTTGTCTATTAGCAATGACAAATAGGTCATACTTTGCTTATCTCCTACCTTACTTCACTTCTATAATATCATATAGTGTATGTACTATTATACCTCTCTTCTGTACTGGATCAAACTAATCATAATAAAAGAGATATATGTTATTCCCTTCACCCATATATTATAACTATAAGACTTCCTATAAGACCCCGTAGTATTCACAGTTATCTTCATATGGTTGTTCCCTCTAGTAAAGACACCATAGTTTTTTGTCTTCCAACATTCACACCAAGATTCGGTATAAAATCTGTAATCATTGAAAATAAAATTTGACAAGTATTTCACTAGTTTTATTGGTCCCCAAGCTAGATCCACTAATCATTAGTCTTGCACATCACTAGCTTGAGTGTGGACTTGATTTGTGCAAAAAGTTTAGCTACATTATTATGATGTTTATTAGGTTAAATCATTCCAACATATGATTACAAAAGGATTATTTAAATATTTACTATTATTTTGAACCAATTTAAAAAGTCAGCTTCAATTCTTTTTTCAACTTTTATTGGTAATGACGTACTCAAATTATTTATAAACATCCCACAAATTATGCGAATCGTCAGTCAATATATCACAAAATGTATGGAATATTAACTTATACTCAATCGATATATAACTCAACTTCTGCATAATTAAGCAATGTGTATAGCGTAGAAGCTCTCATCTCTCCATCAATCAAATAGTGTATGGTACAAGCACCTACTGGCTCACCACATTCATTATATATAGTTGAAGATTTGTCAAATCTTGATTACTAATATTTTGAGGTACAATTAACCTTATTTACTATAATTTTGGGTCAAAGTAGTATGAGTGAAATTGAGTTGTCTTATGCATTAGATATGCTTCACATATTGATCCTTCGGAATGTGCTTTATTCTTAATAATCTTTTTAAGTTTATTTATATACATGTAAGATGTATGCTTATTAGTTATGATTTGCTAATATTTTAGAGATGTTATGTGAGAATAAAGGCTACCTTTAAAATGGATACATCCACCAATACTGAATCTTTCCGCCAACCCTGGCCACATATGACAAACGAACATATAGATGCTCCATGGAGTAAAAAGTACTCAGATGAAATATATTCTCTTATCTATAAGAATAATGGGTTATGATGCTCAATAAAGAGTAAAGCCTCTTTATTTAATTTAGATGAGCTAACATAAGTCTTTTAAAAATACTTAGCTCGACTAAGGGATTAAAATTAAATCTGGCAAATAACTGAAGGTGGTAGTAAGAAGACATTCCATGAAGATGTGATAGTCATATCTTTTAAGTCCCAATAATCTCCTCAATTTCATGTCAACACATCTACTAGGTGGAACATATCCATCAAAAAGCTTTAGACTTTGCCCCATTCACAAACTAATCGTATGTACTCTAAACTGAAGGTGTAGGGGGATTTTCATTTTAGAAGTTTTCTATTTCCACCATCTCTCATCTCTAGATTTTGTCTCCTACAATATCCTTCAAGTCTATCCTCACTTTTTTATTATCTTTAAGTTTTCCCTTGATATCCATCATTATTTTGAATACATTGTCAAAAATATTTTTCTTGATGTGCATTACATCTAAGTTATGTCTGATCAGGTTTGTTCTTCAAGATGGGAATATTAAAAAATATATATTTTTTGGTCCAATTATATGATTCAGTCCATATCCCGACACTCTATAATTAGCTAATGTTGGAGAGTTAATGATCTTGGGTATTAAGTTCGCTATTTCAAACATTTGCTCACTAGATAATCTTTGTGGAGGTTATGCTATTCATATTATATTTTTAGTAAAAGCATCCTTATTTTACCTATATATATGATTGGTAGATATGAACATATACTGATAAGTGAACCAAGTGTTCTTTACTCTATGCTTTAAAGTGAACGATTTATTAAATTTAGTGCAATATGACCAAGCTAACTAACCTACAGTACTCCAACCTAAAAGTATATTCTATGTTGGGAAATTAACAATTGTCCAAAGTAACGCTACCATCATTAAAAAAAATTATTTGGTGAAAATATTATATGTACTCACTCTTTGTTCCACAATAAGTTAAGGTCATTGATTAAAAGATGCAAAAAAAATATCTATCTTTGCTATTGGATTATGTGGGCTTGGAATGATAAGTATAAGAAACATGTAAGGTGTTGCCATACATAATTTTGAAGGAAGATTATAAGAGGTGAGTATCACGGGGCAGCATGAGTAAAGTGAAACAGATTGGCTAAATAGAGTAAAATCATATGTGCATAGATCTAATCTTATATTTCTTGGTTCTACAACAAAAGTAGGATGTGCACGATCAAAGTGCTTACAGGCCTCAGCTTTTAATGGATGAGTTAAAATACCTATTTGTGAGATTTTATTATGTCATCTTATGTGTCCAGTGAAGTTCATATATTCAAATAAATGTTACAATTTTGGAGTAATAGGTAAATAAATCAATCAACTTACTAACACATCCTTCTATTTATTTTTTTTTTCAAATTTTTTTAAAAAATTTGGCATGTTTTAATAGTGACATGTGATCTACAATAAATTATCCCTTAGTAGATTATGCTTCTGTTAACATAACAATATATTATTATAGCAGTCAAACCAAGTTTGGAAACTAATTTTTTAGTTTTGTAAAAATTTGTTGAAATTATATTATCTACAAGGTTGGTCTCCTTAAGCAGACTAATGAATTAATTAAAACATTCTCGGGAGAATATATTCTATCTTTATGGTCAACCTTTCATAGTGACTTATAACTACTAGTAAATAATGCAGCCATTCCAAATTGGTTGTTGCATAGAACACAATTAATCATATATATTTTGTGCCTTCTTATTCAATAATTCTTCTATATATTATTAAAATTGTGGCCCAATTGCATTATAAACAAAGTTTTTGTATTTCCAAATATTTTCTTCCTCAACAATGTTGGAACTTATTGAAGGGTTGCATTGCGAGTCGAAATGCTGCTTGTACTCATATGTGAAGTCCAATACCTATATTATGGCATGAAATATCTATGATATAGAAAAAAAATCTCCTATGGTGTGAAGTACGCTTAGTTTGTGTGCATTGAATAAGGAAAATGAACCTCCCATTTGATATGAAGGAAGGTAGTTAACAGGCCACCTTAATGAAAAAATTCACGCCGTTAATAAATTCATTTGTTAATAGCTTGCATCCAAATAAAATTGATTATTCTTTCAATATCTTTGATTTTGAATATCCATATCATACTTGAGCTGTAAAGTCCTAAACATAAACATTGGGTTACAATTATGATTGAATATCAATAAGATGGAAGAAGGTATACTACTTTATTGTACAATATATATATATATATATATATATATATATATATATATATATATATATATATATATATATATATATATATATATATATATATATATATATATATATATATATATCAAAAGAAAGTCTACAAATATCAATAAAGATGCAACTTAGGATGATTTGAGATATTGTACAACTTTGAGTT
Source organism: Dendrobium huoshanense (assembly GCA_016618105.1). NCBI lineage: Eukaryota > Viridiplantae > Streptophyta > Magnoliopsida > Asparagales > Orchidaceae > Dendrobium > Dendrobium huoshanense. The sequence goes on along the minus strand of CM028343.1, from coordinate 46,205,570 downwards.
TGACAAATGTTAAGCTCTTAGATTTTAACTTACGTCAAGTTAGGCTTACATAATTACTTCATCAATTTGACCTATAAAAATATAAATATGCATGTGATATGGATCATACTACTATAACGATGGAAATCTTATTAGTCCCAAATAAACCTCTAAGAGAAGAAACCCTTGAGAATATGCATATCTCTCTATTGCATACTTCATTGACACCGCTATCAGCCTTAAGCTCTATGCTAGGGAGACACAAGATCATTGCTATTTTAAGCTTAATATTCTTAGCACAATCTAGGCTAGTTAACAAATGCTAAATCTTCCTAGATTTTATTTTAGTTAATTCAGACCAAAATATCAAGACTATTAACCATGTTTTAATATAACATTATAAACTATTGATTATTTGTAATGTTCTTGTGATAAAATATTCATTTTACCCAAGTTTTAATAAAACTCTTAGATTTTTGAAAATTTCTACAATATTAACATTTAATAAGAAAATTGAGTGGAGACTTAGCGAGAAGATTGAGCAGAGGAATGCGATGCAAATGGACAGAACAAAGTTACAAGGAAATGATCTTAAGCAAAGGAATGTGAAGCAAACTGATAGAGGCCAAGGAATCACAACACGAGTGAATGGGGGGATGAAAGGCCACGGTTTGCATCTACTTTGTGTGAGAACTATCTGAGAGAGCTATTTTGCATGAAATGGAACGAAGAAGGGTCTAAATAGGGCCTTTATCGGTGGAACTTCTGACGGAATTGCCAACAACAATTTATGCAAGATATTAGGCCAAAAAACCCCCAGCTAAACCGCCAATATTCCATTGGTATTTCTGACAAGCAATATTCCACCAAAAATAATAAGATTTCTTGTAGTGGTAAACATAGGCACAATTATTGAACCTCTATAAATCTTATTTGTATTTTTCTTTTTTTTAGTTTTGTTTTCTATATTCATTTTGGTTATATATACAGCTATAAAATATTATTAGAGATAAATTTGAAATAAAAAAAGTATTTCTATAATAATTCTATTTTTTCTTATGATTGTTTTAACATATAAAATTAAAAAATACAAAATTTTATTGCTTCCTTAATTTTATCTTAATTTTTTTTGTTATTGTTCTTACTATGCTGGTTTAAAAATATAAGAAAATCTTTTGATGGGTTGACTCCTCAACAACCACAATTTTCTTATAAATATCCTATACGTCTTTTCCACTGAAGAATATCCTAGAAATATTGCTTTATTTGTCTTTGCATAAAAAAAAACCCCAAATGTTTTTTTTTTTTTCCATTGCTCAAAATGAAACATTTTCATCCAAACATATGTTGTGAGAGATATTTGAAGTTTTGCCCTTAAGTAACACAAATAGTGTCTTATTTAACTTAGCCTTTATATTTACCTAATTAAAAACATAACAAGCATTGTTTATTGATTTATCCCACAAATATTTTGGTAAGTTAAACTCTCTAAGCATACCCTATCAGCATCTACCAATGTCTTATTCTTTCTTTCACCTATACCGTTTTATTGTGGGGTTTTAGGGGATAAAAAGTTATGTTCGATTCCTATTTCTTGACAAAAAAAACTTCAAATTTTAATACACAATGTCTTATATTGAATTCAAATTAAAAAAAGTCCTAAACTCCTTAAATGACTTGCTTTTATTTTTTAAAAATAGCAATCTCCCTTTTTTTATGATAATATATATTTTTGGTTGAGCTCAAATTTTTAAAAGACTTTAGAGTAAAGCATTTAATTATTAAACAGAGTTTTCTCCCCCTCACTTTATGCATCCAAAAGTATAATATGAGAGAAAATAAAGGAAATGAAATGAAATACAATTTTTTAATATTTCATTAAGAACAAAAAAACAAAGGTCACAACACAAACTAAAAAGTTATAATAGCAACCAACTTTAAATAACAACAACCAAACTTTTCCCTCCCTTTTAACATCACAAAAAGAAAGGAGCAAAAAAAAAAAAAATACAAATAAAAAAAATAAACACACGGCAAAACACACTTAAAATACAAAAGGGTTGTGATTAGCTGGTGGCTAAAAGTAATTCTGGAGGAGGGAAAACTACTCATAAAACCATGTCTAGTTCTCCTTATCACTACAGGAAAAACGTCGAAATCCGGCGGTTTTTTCCGGCGGTTATCCTATTTTAACCGGCGGTTTTTTGGACTACCGGCGGCTTTACGATGGTTTCTGGGCCGCCGGAAAAAATCGCGTAGGAAACTTTCACCAGCGGTTTTTTACCGGCGGTTTATGACGCCGGCGGTTTGGACCGCCGGTTTCAACCGGATTTTGGACCGGCGGTTTTCCGGCCGTTACGCCGCCGGTTATTTGACCGACGGCTCACCGGCGGTCTATTTACCGACGGTTCCCCGGCCCTTACCGGCGGCTTATGTTAGCAAAATCACCGGTGCAGCCGTCGTTGAAATCCGACGGCCAAACCACCGGTTGTGCCGCCGGTACTACCGACGGTCCCTAAACCGCCGGTTTAGGGCATTTTTCCTGTAGTGTATGATGGCATTGCATTTCCTCTCATTGTTGATTCATATGCTATATATGATTATCCACTTTAAGCTGTATGAGAGCAAATTGTATGTCCATACATCTTATAGGTATTGGTATGCCTAAGGAGGAGGTTGAGTTGGTGCTTTCCCTTCTTATTCTCCTTTAATGGGGGGCTGCTTCTGCCTCTTACTTTAGATAAGGTGAAATGAGTGGTCATTGAAGTAAGTGGGAAGGTGATATGGTTGTGGTGAATAGATGCAGTTTTATTAGTTTCTAGAATACACACTATAATATGTACTAGTGTTGTGTTTTGCTTTTGGTAAGCTCTAAGACTCTTAATGGTGATCAAGTTATCCATTTCTCATATTATTATATCAGCTACATTAAAATTTTTCATATTGGTTATATAAAAATTCATAACTATGAGAAGGTGGGGTGTGATGTTGATCTTATCGCCAGCCTTATGAATGACATTACATTGAGGGACATGTTGAATAACATGTGCATTTAATATCTTAGTGCCGACTAGAGGTTGACAATGATTCAGTGGACTATTTCTAAGTGTCATGTTTACATTGATTTAATTATAATGTAAATCATTATGATGTTAGTGGTTTGACACCTGTGTTGGAAACATGCAAGTGTTCATTTAGATTTGTGTCAGTGATTGAAATATAGTGCCTACAGAAAAATAACTAAATAGTGGTACTATTAATAGTGATCCTAAGATTTGAAAAAATTCCAAGAGCTGAGTATGATAAAGGAAGGTAGAGGAAATAAGGAGTTTATTACTTGATAGTTTAATTGTGCTTGAATGAGTACTTTAGAGTTTGTGATGGATGCTTCCTGATATTTGCAGTAGACTTCTACATCATCATCAATAATGAATCGCTCATCTCTCTATGGTTGAGAGCTAATAATGATGTGTCATTTAGCTAGCCTAAAAATTTGAAGGATTGTTTCACACTAAGAGTATTAAGACGAAGTGTAGAATGTGTGAATTGAAATGAAGAATGTCACCTTATATATAACCTTTTCATTATATTTGTATAATATGAATGTAGATAATCCACTATAAACATAACATACAAAGTATTTTAGAGTTCATAAATATAGCATAACAAACAAATGTATCTTCCACACAATCCTAGATTATGGTTTCTATGCAATAAAGAAAAGAAATAATTGAACTATATTCATAGCTACTAGAAGACAACCATGTCGACCAAGAGTGACATGAATAAAATAAACTGTCACTATATAACTAAGTCTTTGTTTGTGATGACTTTCTTACTGATTCTTAAAGTAGCTTTTTAGTAGTACAATTAAAATTTTTGTACTAAAAAGCTTCTTTAAGAAGCAATAAGAAAACCATCCCAAATGAGGCCTAAGTCTTGATAATTATTTCTTTTCAATCATGCAGTATGTATACATTTCACAATATACTGCTTACTATCATTATATTTATATATCTCTTCTAAAGAAGCCAAGTCTATCAAATACTCTTTTTTATAAAAAATTGTAATCCATATGATGACTGGTAAAAAGCTTGCTTTGAAAAAAAGGCCAAAAATATGAGATTTTTTTTGTACTCTACCATAATCCACCTCATTCATTAATGTAACTTATATAATGTTGAATCACTATTATTTCACAAAAAGCTTATCTCTTAACAAATGAATGAAACATAGGATTTATCACAAATGAGTGAAATATTCTTCTTCATAACAAATCAATAGAATAAAGAATGATGTTTTTACGATCATCATCAATCAAAGAATTAAGATTCAACACATACATTAGAATGATAACATTATCTACAAAATTATGATTCATAACAAATTCATCTATTAAAAGAATTTTCATATTTTATATTAATAGTATAAATAATAAATTTTCCTACTCTATTAAAAGACTTTTCAAAATATTTTATGCTCATGCATATCTGCAATATTTTGTTCCCTATAGAAATTCATGCACATCAAATTGTAGCTTATTTTATGTTATGATACAGACAAAGTTATAATTATATAAATATTATAGTTCATGCATGTAGTTTGTAAGTAAATGGTTTTCTTGACTTTTAATAATGGCAGTGCAATTAACTCATCGCACTTGTCAATTCATTATCCTCAACAATAACCCACTTTTGATAAAATAATCCACTATAGTTTAAGTTCACTTTAGGCTCATTAGTTTTTTCCCTTAATGTGCTTCACGAAACATTTAACATGGGCTCTACACCACAAACCATATGTTGTTCTTCTATCACTAATATAATAAATTATTATTATTTTTCTATTGACACTAATGAATTTGGAGGGTTACCATATTCTCCTTTCATGATTTTAACTTGGCAAGATAAGTTACTCTAGTATAAAAAATGTTATCTTGAGGTAATTCTGTTAAGATTTTCATAGAAGAGTTATTCAAGCCTTGTTGGCTCAAAAAAAAAAAAAAAAAATCACGACACAAATATATGAATCCCTCTTTACAGCCATATGATTCCATTTCTCTTAAGTTAGATTATAATTAATTGAATTTAACCTGAAGATAATATTAGGGTTTAATTAAATATAGGGTCCTTACTTCCCATGAGCACAAGAACTCATAGTTCATTATCCATCTTAACATATAAGAGAGAACTCTCAATTAATGTTGAATAATTTTTAGGTGTTTAATCTCAATTGTGGAAAGAATGAAGGTAAATCCGATCAAGATCTCATGGTTCTGTCATCCCGGGTAGACTGAGATGGTTAGATTTGATTATTTATTTATTTGAGTTTTGGCATTTACATCTATTAAAATACCCATAAATTAATTTAGTTTAGGATTTATAATTTCATTTAGAAGTTATGCATGAGTTTGAATTGAAGCGGGTCTTACGTTTTCTTTTGGAAGTAGCCTAGGTGTTTGAATTTTAGTTAAGATTGACTTATTAATTTCATAGAAAGTAGCCCGTAGGTTTAATTTGAAGTGGGGCTTACTGCTCTATTTATGAATTATACAAAGCTGGGTTTTACAACCTAGCTCTATAGCAAGATTACCTAGAGATTTAATTGTCTTGGGTAGGTCTTATGACTTCTCATAGGAAGTTGCCTGAAAAGCGGATCTTATAACTTACCTTTTAGATTAAGATGTCAGTAATTTTAATTTGATTATTTGAGGGTTTTATATCTAAATTTTTTCCAAATATCAGGCTTTACAACTCCTATTAGAAATTACCTAGTTATTTGGGTAAAATGAGTCTTAATGCTTCCCTTTTGAATTAACTCAATAGCGAGTCTTACAACATAATCCTATAAACTAGAATGCTTATTGGTTTAAATTAGATTGTTTGGGTTTTAGGGGAATTGCAATTTATTTAGCAATTTTTCTAAAATGTTGGGCTTATTACTTTCCTTTAGAAGTTGTCCATTGGCGGGTCTTATAACCAAATCCTATAGACTAGGATGCCCAAATATTTAAATTTTTTTTTTGTGCACATATATTATTTGTTAGCTTGACACTTAATTTTTTTGCTATAATATCTCTTTTCTTACTGTTTGATATTTACTTTTCAGTACCAATAGTTATTTTTGTTGCACTAGTGAACTAGTAGTTTATTATAGTATTTTCTATTTTAGCATTTATTTGAATATTAAATTATTTTAATGTTTAATGAGTTTCATTTGTTGTTGCAAGAGTTCAAATATGAGAGATTTTGGAGAACTTGTAGAGTATGTTGTGGAGAGTCTTGTACAAGAGAGCTTCTATTTTGTGAGTAGCAATTGGTTCTGAGTTGTGTTGAGAGTTGTCTTGAGTTGAGTTTGAGTGGTTGTGTTATTTTGATAGTTGTTTGTTTGGAGAGTTTTAGAGTTTGTAAGGAATTGTGTTGAGAGTTGAGTTTGTTTGTATATGTCTGATTAGTAGAAAACAACAGTTCTCTTCATGCATTTTTCTTTTATTACTTAACTAATCAATTAACCAAAATAAATTTTCTAGTTAATTTTATTAATCTCAATTTTAAAACTTTAGAATTGTTAAAACTCTCAAATTTAAAATATCATTTAAAATGCTCTCATATTTAAAAAACTCTAGTATTTAAAATGCTCTCATATTTCAAAACTCTGAGATTTAAAATTAACTAATTAATTTTGACTCGTTAATTAATTTTAATTAGCTATTTTATTAGCTAGAGGAAGAGAGGTATTGTTTTGACAGCCATAAACCTCTAATATTTCAAAGGGAATAGTGTTTGAAATGCCACCACAATTCGAAGTCTTTCACTCAATGTTATATATATTGGAATCTCTTAAAGAGAGATCTCATTTGGAGACATTTGAAACACTTCAAGATTGTCTTTTGGAAAAAAAAAAAAAAAATCCAAAAAGGGTTTCATCTATGTTGGATGACATTTGAGAGAATGATAAGAACCAGGATAAAAGTAAATGGAATAACATTTTCACCCTTTTTGCTTATAGAAATTTTTGATAGTAGAATGAACTTAATTGCAATGATGATTACAAATGTCATTAAATAGCTTGGAGTACAGGCATTTGCAAACTCTCAATTTTCATGTATTAGATGATGTAGAGAATTCTAATGATCATAATAAATCCAAATAATCAATTATTTTCAATTAATTTAATCAATTAAGTTCTATTAAATATTAGTTAACTAAATAAATTTAATTAATATTGAAAAAATCAATATTTACATTTTAATTGAATTAATGTTGAAATTGAATTGCCCTTAGATTTTTAAGGCAATTTCGGCAGACTCTCGGTGTCACCTCCCCATCGGGGGAAATCGGGATGGCAGTTGCCGTATTTTCTTCTCACCCGAACCTAAGGTCGACGGCATGAGATCTTCAATTCAAGTTCTTTCCGGCTAGATCTAATATACGACGGTTCGGGGTCTTCAAAATTTAAAGCCATCCACCCAGATCTATGATCGATGTCACGGGTCTTCAACTCTTAAATCATCTCATCATGATCTAAAATCGACTGCGTGGGGCATTCGAATCAAAACCATCTTGATCAGACTTAAATTTGTCTATGTGAGGTCTTCAAATCAGTTTACCTATTGCTTTATAATTGATATATTTTTTATACAAAATTTATTAAAAATAATCCTTCTTGAATTGAATAGATGACAATGGAAGTCAGAGCCCGACGACTTGCAATGATCTTTTAATTAGAGGCTAAATGGCTATTTGAATTGATTTTCGCATAGGAGATTTAGGGCCGCTTGATCGAGCAGATCTTACGCAAGTGGAACTCGATTCCTTAGACAGAGACAGAAATGAGGAGTCAGAGGCCTAGGGCTTTGGACAAGATAAGCGGAAGGAGGTCGGAGGCTTAGGCGTCGGGCAGCAAGGGCTTTGGTTCGACGATACAGGGGCAAGGTTAGTTAGTGATCGGTTGGAGGTCTGGGGCATTGGAGCATGCGTTCGCACAAGCGACAAAGGCTAGAGACGGGTCTCGCTAGAGGGTCGACGAGCGGCTGGAGGAAGATGGGCTTCAGCTAGGGCTGTAAACGAACCGAGCCGAGCCGAGTATGTGAGTGTTCATGTTTGTGTTTGTTTAACATTAGCTTGTTCATGTTTGGTTCGTGTTTGATTCGAGCTTTATTATTTGTGTTCATGTTTGGTTCGTTTAATTTAAGGGTGTTCATGTTTGGTTCATGTTTGGTTCATGTTCGTTTGTTTAGTGCTTATCGAGCTTTAAACGAGCTATGATCGTGAACATATCTTGCAAACAATCTATTGAACAAGCAAACATTAAATTTGTTCATGAACATTCTAAACAAACAATCTAACAAACATGGACAAATATGAAATATTTCTTGTTCATGAAATGAAATTTCTAAAATAAAACCAGTTGTATATTTAAAATGAAAATATGATTAAATTATATGAACATATGTTATAATATTTTATTACTTTAAAATTTATTAATAAAAAATATTTATATTATATTATGGTATAATTAAAGTTTTTATATTTAATCGAACTCGAATCGAGCTTGTTCATGAACATCAACTGATGTTGTTCGCGAACATAAACGAGCTGAACGCATTAGTGTTCAAGCTTGTTTATTTAAGAATCGAGTATTTAAAATATTGTTCAAGTTTGTTTGTTAGTTAATTAAACGATCACGAACGAGCTTTAATCGAACCGAACAACGAGTAGTTCGTCGAACGTTTGGTTTGCTTGCAGCCCTAGCTTCAGCACTTCAGAGCAGAGAGGCGAGCCCGAGCAGTTTCTTCTTCCTGCTTGCCCTTTTTTTTTTTTTTGAATTGATCGAAAGAATCGGTTCTAAAAGAAAATTTATGCTGTGTGAGGAAGTTACAGGAGAGCAAAGAGTTGTGTCGTATGGGAAGATCGCGTGAGGTGGGGCCGGCCCAGAGACCAACAATTATTACGTCCTTGTCGTAGAGGAAGGTCAAATCGTGTCAAAAAATGAGAAATATCGAGCAATATCAAATAATAACGAGGAATACCATCACGTGAAGACTCAATACCGAGTTATACAGAGCTATACTGAGCAATACCGAATTATACAAAAGTTATATCGAGTTTTTCCTAGAAAAAACTCGGTACAACTCGGTATTGCTCGGTATAACTCGGTATTAATCTTCACAAAGCAGTATTCCTCGTTATTATCAAATAATACCTAGCAATACCAAGCAAATACCGAGATTTTTGGCGGGATTTTACCTCTGACCAGACGTTCCTCTACGTCCTTACACCGGACCTAATAAAAGTTCCCCAGAGACAGATATTTGCTTCATAATTTCTCTGTTTTTATTTTTTATTTTTTATTATTATTGTCAACAGCCTTCACCTCTTTCTTATCCACATATTGTCATCTCTGTCATAAATAAAATCATATAATAATTTTAAATAATGTTATCAAAACACAACTAATAATAATAATAATTTCATTACACACTCACATTTATAAATATAACAAAGAGAGCTGTAGATGCTAACGACTTTTCAGAATATCATTAAATAAATGATTAAATAAGCTTTGTTATGTAAGCAAACTCTCAGCACATAAACGCTAAAGGGTTGCTATTTTAATTCATCACATATAATAAATATTTAATAATTAAGATAGGTAAAGTACTTCTCATAAAAAATACATTTAAATGATTATCATTTAATACTTATTTATTGTAATATATGTCAGAGAAAGCTGTGAATAATGTAAACTAATTTAATTTAAAATTGTTAAATAAACAAATTGAATGCCAAATAAAACTGTTAAAGCATAATTTGTTGTATAATTCATACACTGCAATCTACAATGAAATGTTGTTAAAAAAAAACATTTTCAACAAGCAGTGATGTTTTTTTTTTATTAAAAGAAAATAGAAAAATTGGGTGGCCATCCACCACAAGTCGCTCAGATATGATGGAGCATAGTTCTCATGGACGGCTAACTTATGTTAAAAAAAAAAAAAAATCTCTTTCTAATTTAATTTTTTATTAAAATTTTATAATTTATTTAGAGAAGTAATTAGCTGTCCTGCATCGCACTACAGTGCCATTTTTTCATGTTTTTAAACCTCCAGCATATTACCGCCGCTGAAGCTTCTTATAGAATTTACCTTTGAAGAAGCTAAGAGAGAGAGGATGAAGCTCAAGGTGTACGCCGATCGATTGTCGCAACCGTCACGGGCGATCATAATCTTCTGCAAGTAAGCCTTCAAACCCTAATACATTTATTTTTTCGTTAAAACTTCAACAAGCAGTGATTTTTTTTTTTTTTATAATTTTTTTTATCTTTCTTTCTGTTGTTTATTTTCCAGGATAAATGGAATTGATTTTGAGGAGGTGAGCGTAGATCTCGTTAAGGGCGAGCATAAATTACCGGAATACAAAGGTTCTTCCCAAGAAATTATATTTTATGTATAACTGTATTGTATGCATTAAAACTGGCAGAATCAGTAAATAAGAAATTAGATTTCGGCTGTAAAGTTTGTTTTAGAAGTTTTTTCTGCTAAAAATGTGGCCACACAAATCTTTATGGTTGTTATTAGCATGGAAAGAAGAATTTCGGAGCTGGATGCTTACAGCCTTTAAAAAGTATATGATGTTTTTGTGAAGGTTCACTGAGGGCCTCCATTTGTTTGGGCGAGACGGAGAAATACTAAAAAAAAAAAAAAAAAATTGTGAAGATTTTTTCTGCCATGATGAACTCCATTTTTGTACAACTCATGATTTCAGTAAATCGGTGTTCATCTTTCATTCATTTTCGGATTATATTTTTTGAAGTTCCCTTTTGCTGATTCAATTCAAAATGCTTTGTAGAATAAATGCATTCCTTTACTTACATTTTGTAAGCACTTCGCTTTCAAGATGGAGCACACATGAAACAAATTTTGGTTAACTCATCTAGGTCAATTTTGCAGATATAAATCCCATGGCACAGGTTCCAGCAATAGTTGATGAAAGGCTTAAACTATCTGAAAGGTAATTCCTAGTTTTCTTTGATTGGCTTGTAGACCAACATAATCATGTTCTTGATTTTATTTGGATTTTTCTGTAGAGATATGCCAATTTTAGTCCAAGAACATAGCCAACTAATAACTGTTAAAATGCTTGCCAAAATAAAGTCCAATTTATTCCACAAGTGAGACAAAATATATATATACTATTGAATTAGGATAAAATTCAGGTGGGCAATTAGTAACATGCTAAACATGTGACCTTCATTGAACCAGTTATTTTAGGAAAAAATGATTACCTTAGTTGACTAACAAAAAGACAATTGTGTCTGGTTTCCTAAGGTTAAGGAGGCACGCTATATTGGTAAACATTTTCTTGAATTCCTTCACATTGTTTCATCCTAGCATCTCTTAGTTTATTAGTTGTGGAAGAATTGCCAGAAAAGCTCCTGCCTTAAATTAGGTTCCCTTGATTGAGCCCAATGGCGTTTCTTATCTATAAGTCCACCAAAGATTGAAAGAGAAAAAATAAGTGAGCTTCTGAGAGAAAGTTTTAAATTCAATTCATTCATCAATTGACCCAAATACAAGCCATGAATCCCCTACTCATAAGAATAAGGTTATATAATAAGATGAAATGAACAGTTAAAAACAAATCTAGTCCTATCTAAAATTAAATTTAATTAATCCTAATAAATATTTAAATTCAAACCCATCTAGAATTAAATCAAAATTTATCCTAATGAATATTTAAATTTAAATTTAAATTTATCAAAACAAAGGCAAGTCATCCTACTAATGCCTAATTCTAGTGATCACATGCCACCTTTCAATTTCTTCCCTTAGCCGCGACTTGCATTCTGGCTTCTCTTGCTTGCAGCTCCTATGAGTTGCTGCTCGCAGCTTTTCAATCTCATGCCTGTTATGCTCATTGTCATTATTCATGGTGCATTGCTGCTCGCACCTTTCCTCTTAAGCTTCATCCCTTTGATACCACCATTGCATTTGGTAAACTTGGGCTTCATCTTGTTTGCTGCCACTTGGGCTTCGTCTCCTTTGCCACTTGGGCTTTATTTTGATTTCTCTATCACACCAATTTGTTTCATCCCACTGTTGATGTGTCGGGCTATACCCTTGGCTATTGTTCATGTGCCATTGGTGATGTCAAGGCAGCCATCCTTTACCTTCCTTCATTAACCTCATCTTTCATCCCCTCGTTGCTCATGCTTCCTATTGCTGGGATTGACACCATGTGCTTTGCCTTTACCTATTCTTTTCTATCGGCCATCTTTGAATGATCTTGTGGTTGGTGATGGTCATCCTTCTTCATCTTGCTAGATCTCTTAGGATACTCATGCTTAGCCTCCCAAGACTTTTCCCACTTTTTCATTTATTGACAATATTAGGGTGAATAGTTTCTTGCATTCATTCTTGACTTCTAATATCTCCTTATTTTTTTAATATGGCTCATATTTAATTATACATAAGTTGGCCACCAGCTTAGTTGATAAACCCATTATAAATTTTTTAGAGGTAGATTTTTCTCATTTGATGGCTCTATTTTCCTGCAACTTGATTGAAAATTTTTCTTTTGATCATCTGAGCTTGGAGATTATTTATACCTTTATAGATGATCTTTGTTTGTTAGGTCACTACACTCTTTGACTTCTTGATTGACGTCCTGTGCTTATCAAATTATTTTAAAAACATATTATGTCACGACCCGGCCCGGCTAGCCCGATAAAATCGGGGCGGGAACAGTAGTCGTACGAAAAACACATATAAAACATTAATAGTTCCAATTAAAATTTTAATGTCAAATCACAAATATCGTCTATAAATGAAAGAGCCACTAAACAACATCAAATAAAAGAGAGATTCATACTGATCATCACACATGATTACTAAAACTTTCAAACTCATCATTATTACTCCAAACTCAAACTTATACTCACAAACTATATAGGTACATAACAAAGACTCAAACTGAAATCATAAAAAGGAACCTTTCTTCCTGTGATCCCCTACGACGATACGTGTACGATCGTCGTGCAGCCATCACTTCTCTCCTGAAATATATTTCCAAAAGTAGGATGAGCCAACGCTCAGCAGGTAGTTCATGTCTTTAAATAAAAATTTACGTAAAACTAAAATAAAATAATGTTTCGTATGAAAATATGAAAGGATCGTCAAACTGTATAATCTTGTATCAGTACAAAAAAAGAAATATTTTTCTTAACCTCTTTCCTTAATGTAATACCTTTCATTTAACTTTTTCCTTAAACATAACTTTTTTATAATTTTAAGAGAACATGTAGGAATCATATTATGCATAATGTTTTAATAACACCCGTCTCGGATGTGCCCATAATTTGGTATTGATCAAGCACACAGTCAAAATTTTGACTATTTCCTTTACCATTGGCTCTACGAGCCTTCTTTACCATTGACTCTACAAGCCTCCTTTACCATTGGCTCTACGATACTTCTTTACCATTTGGCACTCCGCATCAGCATGCACATTCTTCTAATATACTATCTTTCATTCATATGTATGGAAAAACAATTGTGAAAATCATGTGCAAAGCATAAAATATTTATTCTAAATATAAAAATGAAGTTTCTTAAATTCATGAAATAACAGTCTTGAATATACATATTGCCAAAACTAAAAATTCATAATTCGTTCAATCATTTGCATTGAATATTAGAACAAAACAAAACCATGAAATTTTTATAAAAAAATCATGAAGACCTATATTAAATCAAGTACGGCACGTCGCTTCGACAAAGTTCTTTCACCTTAACGTTCATAATATAAAATAATTACAAAAGAGACATGTCCTTCAACCCTTCATTTTTTTCTTAACAATTCCCTACGACACTTAATAATTATTTAATTAAATAAAATTTAAAATTTAATTTTTGAATTTAATTAAATCTAAATTTTTTTAAAATCATAGATCTTAAATTTTATCAAAACATTGCTCTAAAATTAATCTTCAACATATATTTATAATTATAATTTAAATTTTCTGATTAAAATAATTAAAATAATTCATGAAAATTAAATTTTTTTAAAACCTTAATTTTTTCTCATTTAAGCATTTCTAATAGTTGGATACAAATTTGCCACCAAATTTTTTATACATGATGATTGGCCTTTTCTACATCAGGATTAATTCCTCTTCTTGGAATGAACGATGGCGAACCATTTGATCAAAATACTTTATCATCCTTGCTCAATAAATCTCTAGGTTCTGTTGAGCTTACAACATTATTTCATCGAGTACATCAAGCTCCTCCTTTCTCAACCAAGCATTTTGTTCTTAAGTAAGCTCATTCTGGATGGCGACCCAAAGAGATAGCATTTTAACTTCTAGTGGCAATATTGTTTTAACTCCAAATACCAATACGTAAGGAGTGGCTTTGGTCAGTGTTTTATAGGTTGTATGATACGCCCATAGCACCTCTGTCATCTTCGTATTCCATTTTCTTTTAGTCTTAGTGAGGATCTTTTTTAGCAATTTCACTAGTATTTTATTGAAGGCTTCACCCAAGCCATTTGACCTTAGGTTGTATATTAATGAATATCAATAATCGTTCTTTTGTCGATCGACAAACTTCAAGATTTGTATACTTTTGAAAGATGTATAGTTGTTTGAGATTATGCTGTGCGGTATATCAAATCTATAGATAATATTATGAGTGAATAAATTAATCACAGTTTCAGATGCAACTTCTTTGAATGAAGCCGCATCTGCCCACTTAGAAAAGTAGTCAATCGATGCCAAAATAAAGCGGTGTCCTACTAATGGCGGTAGATCTATTGGCCCGATTATATTAGTATCCTAACATTCAAATAGCCAAAATACTTATGAATAACATTTGTAAAAGAGATTCCTCAAAATTCAAAATCTAAGAAAAATCCTAATTTTTAAATCTCCAAAAACTCTTCCAAAAATATAATTTCTACCGTTAAAATGCTTTTCTAAACATTATCTAACAATTGCTTAAAGAGATTTTGGAAGAAAAACGTTTTTTGGAAAAATCCTTGAAAATTTGATCTCAAATATATTGAGATTTAGAAAGTTTCATTTAAAAATAATCACCGGAACACTCCTTTCGTCGTCCTCTTTGATTTGGACTAAATCTTTCGCCGGAAGATCGCCGCCGGAGAGGAGCCTGTCGCCCACCCGTCGCCTATGCCGCCGCTCCTTTCGTTTCTCTCGGCCAAACCGTGCGAATGGGGAGGGAGAGGGTTCGGTTTGCTCTATTATGGAGAATAGGGAAAAATGCTAAAAGACCTTTATACCATCACTTAAGTAAATTTGCCATTTTAAATGGTTAAGGATAAAATGGGTATTATAAAACTTCGTTAAATTTTAATTCCTAAAATATGCTAAATTAGGTATAAATGTTATATATCAAAACGATCAGAATTTTATGAGGAATTTTTTAAAATTATTTTCGTTAAATTCTGTTAACATTAAAAATCTCACTTAAGTCTCGTCGCGACGCTTTGAAAAACGTGCGACGACCTATTAATGTAGTTTTCAGGTTTTACAATTTCTCAAGGATCTTCTCAATCCGCATCAGCCAGTCCTCAGCTTATATAGGTCCGCCACTTCAGAATAGTGGAGGCTTTATATCCTGAAATAGTTTCAGGTTCTTATCCATAGGTTTGCTTCCACTTCCACTGCCACTACCATGATTTTGGGAAGTCTTAATCATCTGAGTTATCGCTTCCATCATCTGAGTGAATGACTCCATAGTGTTGTTCCTCTGAGGTTCTTCTACCTCTTGTAGCTCCCTCCCTTCCTGCATATTAATATCATTAGTGACATTCTGCTCAGGATCCATATTCCTGAGATAAAACACATCAATCATAAGGCAAAATAATTCATAAATTACACTTCCTACACATTCTAAGACTGAATCAATCATCCTATAGGCTCTTTCATTGATCATTAATAAACCTTTGGAGGAAGACCAAGCAGCCAGGCCTCCTAGGAAGAATTTATGAATGTATTTAGTGGCTAGTATGTACTTATGACAGCCAGGAGACAGATGCAGGATAAGTTCAATAGATTGATTCAAGGAAATCAATCTGTTTCTTAGTATGAGACGGAGTTTACGATGTTATCTAGGTATGCCTCTCACCTGATTCCTAATGCTGAGGATAAGTGCCATCGCTTTCTGAATGGGTTGAAGGATGTGATAAGGCAGCCTCTTGTACATTTTGGAATTGAGGATTATCCCACTTTGGTGGAAAGAGTCAGAAGGATCGAGATGGACATGCAAGCAACTCAGAAGAGGTGAGATTTTCAGAAAAGAAAGATGGAGGGCAGGTCAAAGCCTTCCTAGATGACTCAGTCTTCTCAGTCAGGGGTTTCTACTTGGAAGAAACCCAGATCCAGTGGCTCTGACAGCAGTGCTTCAACTACTACTTTGTGCAGTAAGTGTGGAAGAATGCATAAGGGAGAGTGCCTTTCAGGCACTAATACTTGTTATTGGTGCCATCAGCCTGGGCACATGGCGAAGTCTTGTCCTCTTTTGGGTCAGCGATTTGTTACAGATGTGAGGTCGGGCAACAATACTCAGAGGAATGCTGGTAGACCCAAAGCTGTGGAGTCTACTGCTTATGTGCCTTCTCAAGGTCAGACTTGTCAGAATGTTCAACCACGAGTCTATGGACTGTCCCAGCAAGAAGTTAAGGGATCTCCTGATGTGGTTACAGGTGTGTAATTTAATTTATTGCAATGAATTTTTTTAATTAATACGAAATGAATATTGGGGTGCTCTTGTACTGTTTGTGAAGAAGAAGGATGAACATTCTGACGAGTCTGACCTTGAGAAGGCACAGAAGCAGTAGACTCCACAGCTCTAGGTTTACCAGCAGTCCTCTGAGTATTGTTTGCCTGACCTCACATCTGTAGTAGATCGCTGACCCAAAAGAGGATAAGACTTCGCTATGTGCCCATGCTGATGGCACCAATAATAAGTATTAGTGCCTGAAAGGCACTCTCCCTTATGCATTCTCCCACACTTACTACACAATGTAGCAGTTGAAGCACTGCTGTCAGAGCCACTGGATCTGGATTTCTTCCAAGTAGAAACCCCTGACTGAGAGGACTGAGTCATCTGGGCAGATTTTGACCAGCCCTCCATCTTCCTTTTCTGAAAATCTCTCATCTTCTGAGTTGCTTGCATGTCCATCTCGATTATTCTGGCTCTTTCCACCAAAGTGGGATAATCCTCAATTCCAAAAGGTACAAGAGGCTGCCTTATCACATCCTTCAACCCATTCAGAAAGTGGTGACACTTCTCCTCAGTATTGGGAATCAGGTGAGGGGCATACCTGGATAACATTGTTAACTCCGCCTCATACTGAGAAATAGATCGATCTCCTTGAGTCAATATGTTGAACTTATCCTGTATCTGTCTCCTAGCTATCATAGGTACATACCAGCCTCTGAATACATTCACAAATTCTTTCCAGGAGACTTGGCTGTTTGGTCTTCCTCCAAAGGTTTAGTAATGATCAATGAAAGAGGCTATAGGATGATTGATTGAGTCTTAGAATGTGTAGAAAGTGTAATTTATAAATTATTTTGTCTTATGATTGATGTGTTTTATCTCAGGATATGGATCTTGAGCAGAATACCACTGATGACATTAATATGGAGGAAGGGAGGGAGCTACCAGAGGTAGCAGTACCTCAGAGGAACAACACTATGGAGTCATTCGCTCAGATGATGGAAGCGGCGACTCAGATGATTAAGACTTCCCAAAATCAGGGCAGTGGCAGTGGAAGTGGAAGCAAACCTATGGATAAAAATCTGAAACTATTTCAGGATATGAAGCCTCTACTATTCTCAAGTGGCGGACATATAGATGCTGAGGACTGGCTGATACAAATTGAGAAGATCCTTGAGAAATTGTAAAACCGGAAAATTACATTAATAGGTCATTGCACGCTTTTCAAAGCGCCGCGACGAGACTTAAGTGAGATTTTCAATGTTAACAAAATTTAACGAAAATAATTTGATAAAATTCCTTGCAAAATTCTAATCGTTTTGGTATATAACACTTATACCTAATTTAGCCTATTTTAGTAATTAAAATTTAACGAAGTTTCCTAATACCCATTTTGCCCCTAACCCATTTTGCCCCTAACCATTTAAAATGACAAATTTACTTAAGTGAGAGTTAGAGATATTTTAGCATTTTTCCTATTCTCCCTAATAGGCAAATCGAACCCTCTCCCTCCCCATTCACACGATTTGGCTGAGAGAAACGAAAGGAGCGGCGACATAGGTGAAGGGTGGGCGACGGGCTCCTCTCTGGCGGCGATCTTCCGGCGAAAGATTTAGTCCAAATCGAAGAGGATGACGAAAGGAGTGTTTCGGTATGATTATTTTTAAACGAAACTTTCTAAATCTCAATATATTTGAGATCGAATTTTCTAGAGTTTTTCCTAAAAACGTTTTTCTTCCAAAATCTCTTTAAGGAATTGTTAGATAATGTTTAGAAAAGCATTTTAACGATAGAAATGATATTTTTGGAAGAGTTTTTTGAGATTTAAAAATTAGGTTTTTTCTTAGATTTTGAATTTTGAGGAATCTCCTTTACAAATATTATTCCTAAGGATATTAGAAATGCTTAAATGAGAAAAAATTAGGGTTTTAAAAATTTTTTAATTTTCATTAATTATTTTAATTATTTGAATACAAAAATTTAAATTATAATTATAAATATATGTTAAGGATTAATTTTAGAGCAATGTTTTGATGAATATTAAGATTTATGATTTTCCAAAAATTTAGATTTAATTAAATCCGAAAATTAAAGTTTATTTAATTAAATAATTATTAAGTATCGTAGGGAATTGTTAAGAAAAAACGAAGGGTTGAATGACATGTCTCTTTAGTAATCATTTTAGGTTGTGAACGTTAAGGTGAAAGAACTTTGTTGAAGCGACGTGCCGTACTTGGTTTGATGTAGGTATTATGTTATTTTTTTATAAAAATTTCATGGTTTTGTTTTGTTATAATATTCAATGCAAATAATTGAACGAATTATGAATTTTTAGTTTTGGCAATATGTATATTCAAGACTGTTATTTCATGAATTTAAGAAGCTTCATTCTTATGTTTAGAATAAATGTTTTATGCTTTGCACTTGATTTTCACAATTGTTTTTCCATATATATGAATGAAAGATAGTATATTAGAAGAACGTGCATGCTGATGCGGAGTGTCTAATGGTAAAGGAGGCTCGTAGAGCCAATGATAAAGGAGGCTTGTAGAGTCAATGGTAAAGGAGGCTCGTAGAGCCAATAGTAAAGGAAATGACCAAAATTTTGACTGGGTGCCTGATCAATACCAAATTATGGGCACATCCGAGACGGGTGTTATTAAAACATTATGCATAATATGGTTCCTATATATTCTCTTCAAATTATGAAAAATTTATTTTTAAGGAAAAAGGCAAATGAAATGTGTTACATTAAGGAAAGAGGTTAAGAAAAATGTTTCTTTTTATGTACTGATACGAGATTATACAAGTTTGACGATCCTTTCATGTTTTCATACGAAACATTGCTTTATTTTAGTTTTATGTAAATTATTTTTTAAAGACATGAATTACCTGCTGAGCATTGGCTCATCCTATTTTTAGAAATATTTTTTCAGGAGAGAAGTGATGGCTGCACGACGACCGTACACGTTTCGTCGTGGGGACCTCAGGAAGAAATGTTCCTTTTTATGATTTCAGTTTGAGTCTTTGTTATGTACCTGTGTAGTTTGTGAGTATAAGTTTGAGTTTGGAGTTTATGTAATTGTGAGAGTTTATTAATGATGATGAGTTTGAAAGTTTTAGTAGTCATGTGTGATGATCAATATGAATCTCTCTTTTATTTGATGTTGTTTAGTGGTTCTTTCATTTATGGATGATGTTTGTGATTTGACATTAAAGTTTTAATTGAAACAGTTAATGTTTTATATGTGTTTTTCGTAGGACTACTGTTCCCGCCCCGATTTTATCGGGCTAGCCGGGCCGGGTCGTGTCATATTATTCTAGAATTTTCTCTCGACATTGATATATATCTATGGCCTCTTAATGCCTATGCTAAAGTGGTCTCCATACTTTGATACTTTTGAAGAGCACCTTATTACCCTTTTTTGGGTTTTCTTCCTTTATATCTGGACATATGACATCATTAAATTCATACTATAATATTTGGGTGCATTTTTTGATAAACTAAATTAACTAGATGCTACTATTGCTAGACTCTTTTCGCATGTGGGTCATGTTCTTATTGAGGTGGATATCTTAACCCCTTTGACTTGGGAGATATAGATTGACATTTTCAGAAGTAGATATTTTCAGAAAGTGAAATTTGAAGGCTTGCTCTCATATTGCAAGTATTATAATTTTTTTGGATATGACTGTTGTTTTCTTCAAAGGGGTGTCTGGAATTAATAAAATCATCCAAGGATCCAAATGTTAGGGTTGCCTCTTATGATCACAATTTCGATTCAAATGATCAATGTTTAAAATTGCGTATTTGAGTATTGAGGCGTTTTTCATTCGTGAGGCGAGGCGTAAGCCTCAAGGCGTTTTGAGGCGTAAGCCTCAAAATCAAAAGATTGCGTAAACATAAAATGATAATTTTTTTATATACTAATGACTGAATAATATAAAGCATAAAAAACATAAGATATGAATTGAAATCAAAATATTCCAATAATAAGACAACATGAAATATAGTTCAACTCAAAATTCTATCTTTCCCAAATCCCAGTATTCTTTTCATTAACATATAATTCCAATTTCCAAAAACAAATAGCAATGACATATCACATAAGAACTCATAAGTCATCAACACTGTCATCACTAAGGGGTTTTTCATTTGAATCATCATTATAATGAACTGCTCTCTCCCCTTCCTCCTCTCCTATAGAGTCCAATGTCGGACATTTACTTCAAGATTTATGTAAGTTTTAATATATATATATATATATATAGTGTGAGGCGTAAGCCTCATGTCAGTGAGGCGAGGTGGGCCTCAAGGCGGGCTTCAACCAAGTTGAGGCGCAAGCCTCATAAAAAAAACTCGAGGCGTTTTTTACTGGAATTGTGCAAAGGCGGGCCTCAAGGCGAGCCTCATATTGCGCAATTTTAAACCATGCAAATGATTTTTGTGTGGTAAATGCTTATGCTAAAAAATTGAGCCTACAAATTTATTGGGAGATAAGCCCTTTGGTTTGGTACCTATGGGGGGCTTACATGTTCCACATATTTCCTTAGATTCATTAGTGCATTCACTTGCTATTGATGTTTGTTAGATGATAGCATCCCCTCTGCTCATTTATCTCTTGTATCATCAATTTTGGATTTTGAGACTTTTGATACCTGAAGAGCAATACCTTTTTTAGATATGTGTTAGAGGTTTTTTTTATTACAAATCACTATTTCTTCTCCATGTGATATTTATTACGATTGTGCTCACCAATGCTACAATTAATTACTTTAAGGTGGAGGTTGTTAATGATTCCAACTTAGTTTAGTCTCAAGGTTCCATTATAAATTTAGCTTGTTTAGTAGATAAAGTGCTATAGTTTGTGTTTTCTAGTTGAGACACTAATTGAAAAAAGAAAAATCATTCTTCATCCTCTCATGTGTAGTAGATTCACTCATGTGTAGTAGATTCACTCATGTGTAGTAGATTCACTGGCGGAACCATATTGTGGTTAGGGGGGGAAATTGCCCCCCCTAAAAAAAAAAAATTTTTTTTTATAAGAGTAAATAAATAAAAAAAATTTATAGGAGAGTAAAAAAAAAATTTTTACCCCTCCTAAAAAATTACTTTTGCCCCCCCTAAAAAACTCTTTTGTCCTAACTTGACCTAAAATATCTATATATTTCTTCACATTTAGTTTTAATATTCTCTTCCATGTTTTTCATGACAGTTTAATTATATTTTTTTCTTTATTTTTCTTAATTAATTTTTTTTTAAAAAACTTTTCGTAATATATAGATATATAATATTATTTTTTTAATATTTAATTATTTTTTTGCTGTATTTTCCCCCCTCTAAATTAAAGCTGGTTCCGCCCCTGAGTAGATTTGAAGATAGATGTAAGAATTTCCCTAATAATTTAGACAAATTGGATTTAGTTTGTGTCAAAATGTTGACTAGCTTCTCTCTTAGTTGATAAACATTGCTCTTTATATTTATGTTATCTAGATCCAATGTATTTTATTTTATTTTATTATCATAGCGGCCTTATATAATATGTTCATCTATATTTTTCACCCTCGTTATAAAATCATATTGCTATAAAAAATCCTACTTTAAAAGTGAATAAATCCAAAAATCCTAATAAATTGTAATAAATTTTAGGATATTATAAATTAATCTAAATCTTATGTTATTATAAAGTAATCTTTTTGGGTGGATTTATAGTCTTTCTTTGACTTCCTATCCAAATATCATATTTGCGCTCGTCGCCTCAAGATCCATGCCACCGCCTCAGGTTCCCAATTGATCGAATAAAATTTGGCTTTCGGATGCAACGAAGAAGTCCGTTCTGTGAGGACGTATTTGGACCTCGATCCACATTGAGTTTCAACGGCACAATCTGAGAAAGGATTTCATCTATTTTGAAAACATGCAATTACATCTTCACCAGGTGGATTTTGACTTCAAAAGGGTTCTAATTGGTTTTTCAAAAATCTACATGTCCACCACGTTTTAGAAATTGCAAAACCAAATAAGAATCCAATGGTCTATTTTTTCAATTCATTTTAATGTATATTGAATCTTGAGCGAATGCATTAAAATTAAGTGTTCCTGTATATCTATTACCTTTTATTTGTTCTAAGAAATGGAAAATAAAATTCTGTTTTATGAGGACTTTTTATTTTCAATTGATCCTTGGCTCTTTCTAGGGTTTTCATCTTTGATCAAGGCTTGGTTGCCTTCTTATAGCATCAAACCCTTTAAGTGCCCTCGGGGATAAAATTTAATCTTGATGAGGACTCATTAATTTGGCTTAAAGAATTACCAATTTTTTAAAATTAATTTTTGTAAGAATGGTTGTTTCTTAACATTAATCAATGATTTTCAAAGTCTTTAACATTGCCTCTTATTTGTACATTCATTTCCGTTTCTGAGTTTAACATAGATTATACTTCTACCTTGTTCTTTCAATGCTTATTTTGCAATTGCTAATTATATGCTTTTATACTCATAGGTTGTTACACTTTTTCATGGATAGATTCCACGAGATTGTTTTGGTTTAATCATCATGTTAGGGATCAGCTTTTTGATAACTTAAGTGAATATGACATGTTTGAAAACTGGAACATGAGTTAAGCCGTTTGATTGGTTAAAAGGATAAGCATGCTGAAGCTGGTTGATATTTTTTAGAACTTTTAGACATGGAAAAAGAAGCTTCATTAAACCCTAACTTTGTATAGCCATCATGGTAGTTCTTCTATATGAGTGAAGGCATTGTGAATAATTGACCAAAATGTTCGTCTAGATGCTTCTTGGGGAGCAAAGGAGATCAGAAAAGCAAAGAGAGCTTCACTTATTCTGGCCTAGCCCACTATTAGCTTAACCTGTTTAAAACGGCTCAAAATTATGTTTGGAAGGAAAGGAAAAAAAAAAAAAAACTTTATGCAAATAAGCCTTTAAACGACACCTTTGCAGTGTAGGGATTATCATGCAATCCTGGTGTCCCAGGTTTTGCACATTGCTTTATAGAGACGTCTAGGACACGGAACATCCAAAAACCAGGAGTTGCTGATAAATTTTTTTTTTCTTTAATAAGCACTTATTTAAAAAAAAAAAGGAAAAGTAATTCCTGCTACTTCTTTTTGCCTTAGCTATTCTCCAAGTTTTTGGGTGGATTTATAGTCTTTCTTTGGCAACATGTTGTTTTCTATTTGGCTATAACCTTCCACATTGAGTTTCTCTGAGAAATTTTTCACCTCTTGGGAAAAAAATTATGTTGAGCAAAACCGGATTTGTGAAATTGTGTATAATTAATTATGTTTCTGTTGCATAAATCAAAGGCTTCCTTACATCAAACCCAAATCCTCATTAATTTTTACCAGATGGTTGCTTTTAGTTTTTTTGCCTGTTTCATTTCCAGTAGCTTCTTTAATATTTAACTAATTATATGCTTTTAACTCATAGGTTGTTAACTTTTTCACGTATTCCACGAGATTGTTTTGAATCTCTGGCTTTTTGAACAAAATAAACATGCTGAACTTTTCACATTTTTTATTCATGGTAGTTCTTCTATCAACAGATGCTTCTTGTCTTCATGTTATTAATGAACTCGTTTGTCATTTTTTTTGCAGTCACTCCTGAGGTATGTGAGACATCCCAGGTTGCTGAAGTAATTCAAGCTATTGTCTCTATTTTTTATTTGTTATGTTTTTCCTTGTATTAGTTGAAGAACTTTCTTCTCTGAAATTAACCAGCTGATGATATTGTGATGGTTAAGTAAATATTGAATTTCCTTGTACTAAATTAATGGATATTCCCTAGGCGATTGGGTGGCTTAGGAATTCTAGGAACATTGGCAAAACTTCTATGAGCGTTCAAAATGATTTGGGGTAAATACTACTACTGTCTTCTTGGAGGTCGTACGTGTATGAATTTTGTAGAATTCTCCAGCAGGAATTTATTTTCTTATTGCTAAAAAGAAATATGTTAAAAATCATCAGTACCTTTGAGATATCTCACTTGTTATTTCATATGAAATCATGTTTAGAGCACTGTGAATTTTTCTCATACCTCCGATCAAGCTTTTCATATATTTGCAATTCATAATCATCATGTCAATATTATTTTCTTTATCGTAACTATTTGAGGTTAATTTTATAAATCTTACTTCCATTTGCTCCTATAAAAAAATTAAACTACGCAGATTGGAATGTTTTTACTTTGTGATCGAATACTGTATTGATAATACACAGCAACTTGAATGATGGATATTGTATTCTACAAGGGATTCAAAAATAAAAGTAGGGTTTTCAAAATTATAGTTTTCATAATCAAATATAGCAAGGAGAATAACATATTATCTCGAAAGAATAACTTGGTATTCTACAATAATATTTGAAAATGAATATGGAGTTTTAAAAATTTGTCATTTCTATAATTAAATATATCAAAGAGGATAACATATCATTTTGAAAGATGAATATAATATTCTAGAAAGGTATTTAAATAAAAAAAATGGTTTTTAAAAGCTTATCTACATTTTTAAAGATTTTTTCCCTAAATAAAATATAATTTATTTTAATATGGAGTTACAAGTTTTCCATAAATGCAAGCTCTTATTATTAATTACATCTTAAGAAATAAGAATATTCTCGATTATAATAATTGCTAAACTTTAATTGATTTCAAAGTTTAAAATAAGGATTAGAAGTTTGAAATTTTCAAAGTAGATTGGTTCAAAATTGAGCAGATCTTTTAGATTCAAATAAAAAGACTAGGGAGCACTGGATTCTGAGAAACTCAGAAGTGTTCCAGTTTTTCTTATGATTGGGTTTTGCAATTGAAATTTATTTTTGTTGAAGTTGACATTTTATTAGATAGTTGGGTTTGTATTTCTAGAGGGTGAGAACCTATAATTTATAGTCTGCCACATAATCTAAAAATAAGATGAATCCTTGCATGGTAGAGATTTGATCCTAGTTTAATGAAATGCAAAAATAGTGAGGTGGATTTATCTCCTTGAACCTTTTTAGAGATTTAAGAGAACACCCGACAATACTAAACTTACATCTGTCTTGAGTAGAATGCTACCTAAACTCTACCTAGTTTTTGAAAAATCATTATTTCAATTTTTATGAAATGTAGGATGGGTAAGCTATTATTATTTATGTTTTTATGAATTTGGAATTGTCATCTTGAGAAAATTTTAATTAGTCCCATACTTATGAATAGTGCTTATGCAATTAAGGCTAAATATAATTAAAATATTATTTTTAATTTATTTATGATACAATACATGCTAATTGTGCTAATTGACTACACAAATTAGAATTATTTGTATTTTTAAAAAGGTTTGGAAAATATATTTTTCCTTAAAAAAGTAAGCCTCCTTAGAGATAAAACAGAAACCCTAATAGTCTGGAATATAATCAAAATCTGTAATGGTTTCTAACCAAACATCGGTTTACACTCTAAATTATGTATTTTTCTATGTTATTTAGTCCTAAACTTTTATTAGTTTTAATTATAAAATTGAAATTGGATGTACTTCTATTGAATTTTGGAATTGGGGGTTTTGATTTTCTCTCTTCACCTCAAATGACCTTAACAACTTATAAACATTTTACTAAAGATTATTAGCTTTTTTGCGTGTCTTTTTTCGAGGAGAAAGGGTTTTTTGAGAACTTTAATGAATTTTGAAGATTTGGATTTTAAAAATTTGTTTTCCTTTTTTCATCATAAATGATCGTAACAACTTGTAATTATCAATAGCCTTTCATTTGCAATTATTAGAAGCTGAAGTTACTAGTTTTGCAGAATATTGTATAAGGCTCACTATGATAAATGAGGAATAATCAAACTGATGAGAATTTCATCTGTCCTTTTTCTGATAAAGAAGTAAAGAAAGAAGATGATCACCTTTTGTTTACTGTTACCATTTCTTTGATAAGCACCAGAATGATTTCCTTTACAACGTTTCCATAGAAAACTAACAAATTTTTCTTGCTAAATTTTGTCTGATCATTTTATTTCATTAGACACTGAATGCTGCTTTCTCAAAATAAATGTCATGAGAAAAGGTTTTCTTCTAAGCCTTCAATGATAAGTTTTTTTAAACTTATTTTTATGGCTCTCTGCGTTAGTGTAACGCTTTTTTGTGAAGGTATCCAGCTGATCCTTCCAGTAGAGCCAAAGTTAACTCTATTTTGGACTGGCATCATTCAAACCTTCGTCTGGGTTCAGGTATACATGATGCAACCCTTTATCTTACCCATTGGCCATTGTATCAGGTTGTTAACTGTTTTGAATATAAAACTACATATAAATAACTTAACAGATAATGGCATACAATATATTAAGTCTATTTAAATATTGTATAAAGGTCAAAACTAGGATGAGGATTCATGTCATGATTATTCGATAAGTTTTATATTGTCTGTTGATTACCTAATGCAATCCTTCATATTTCTCATACAGGATCTGAGTCCTAGCAACAACAATGCTCAAAGGGAAAATTCTATAAGATGGTGGTGAGATCTGCAATGCTTTATAGTGCAGAATATTAAGTTCGGTGTTGCAGAGAACCATAATATTAAGTTCGGTGTTACAGAGATGAGGATACTTAGGTGGACGAGTGGCTTTTCTCTTCGAGATAGGTTACAAAACGAGCATATATGTGAAAAGTTTGGAGTAGCTCTAGTGGAAGATACTATTAGAGAGAGTTTACTTAAATGGTTTGGTCTCATAAAACAGCAGCCTTCCAAT
Organism: Dendrobium huoshanense; assembly: GCA_016618105.1. Taxonomy (NCBI): domain Eukaryota; kingdom Viridiplantae; phylum Streptophyta; class Magnoliopsida; order Asparagales; family Orchidaceae; genus Dendrobium; species Dendrobium huoshanense. Next base: position 46,178,091 of record CM028343.1, on the reverse strand, counting down.
TATCCGGTTAGTAGAGTGTAGATGTAGTAGGTTTGATTTATGTTAAGAAAAGTAGAGATAAACCTTAAAAAGATTTGTAGATCAATGTTGCTGTTGTTGTCAAAACTAGAATGAAATTGTTACGGTAGGAGGGGATTGGGCGTAATCAGGAAGGGAGCCAAGGGAAGGGTTCCACTAGCCTTGTGGGGCCCATGAGGGCTATCATGCATTATGGAAGGTAGAGAAATCAAGGGGAGTTGTTTAGGAAGGTTACTTAATTATGTTTATTGTGTTTAGAAAGGTTTTAATTATTTAGGAAGGTTTCTTAAATTATATTTATGCTTTTTAGGAAGGTTCTATTTGTGTTATGGTGTGCTAGGGATATTTAAGAGAGTTTTGTCTAGGGTTAGGGGATGAGATAATTGGTGTTTTTTGTAGTTTTATTTTGGTGAGGTTTTGGCGTCTAGGGTTCGTAGGATGGCTGATCTGCCTCTCAAATAGGTTGATCAATTATATCTTTCTTTCTTGTTGAAGAGAGCTAATCTTTGGATTCCTGCATTTTACTTATTGCATACTTGCTATTTTTACTTCCAAGATGCATAAATTTGGTATTAGAGCAATATTTTGGGAGAAATGACAGTAAAGAAGATGAATGCATTCAAAGGCGAAGTGGAGCAAATCAAATTCGGGATAGAAGAGAAGTTCTGAACTATTGAAGGAAGAATTTCAACCATGAAACGAAGGTTTTAAACCATGGAAAATTGTTTTGGAGGGTTGGAAGAGATGATGAGGAAGATCTTGGAGATGCAATAAAAACTCAACCGGCAATTCCGATGACTAACCCTAACCAAGATTTGATTGGGATTCTCTTGACCAAATCGAAGGGAAAAGAGATCAAAGCGGAGGAGTTCGACTAGGAGAGTTTCTTTCATCAAGAGCCATCTCCCTTTTTTTTTTTACATCAAGAGCCATGTTCTAGAGCTTCGATAAGGGGTAGATCGGGGTTTTCGGATGAGGGGACAACAAGGAGGTAATTTTTTGTTGGAGGTGGTAGGGTAGCCGACCACTATGAGAAGTATTTCAGACAAGGGAAGTGGGCCCTTCGGAGGAGGGGGTCAAGAATCACCTCCTAGGGCTTTAATAAGGAGCGGAATAGAGTTTTAGGATGGGGGTACAATAGGAAGGTAGTTTTGTGGTGGACGTGGTGGGGTGCCGATGTTGACCCTTATATGATGAACCACACGCAAAAAAGGACGAAAATGGCAAATTAAACAGTGTGTGGGTTGGCGTGACACATCACTTAAAGGGTCAAATGACCTCCAATTGCAAAACATACGGCGTTGTTGCGATCAGGACATCAAATTCTGCTAGGTCGAACCACCTCGTAGTTGAATCGGATGAGATCTGTTAAATGGGACGACCGAAACCTGAAATTAAAGCGCGAGGCTGATCAAATAATGTCAGATTGACGAACAGACTTCGTCGTTGTGTCCGGAACATTTTCAACCTTTAAAAATTATATTTTTTATTCAATTTTAAGTATATTCCGATTGGTGGCACAGATCTCGAGGCAACAACACGAATTTCGAGAAAAATCGATCTCGTCGCTACTTAAATGATGTCCGTTTGCAAAATGGATTTCTCCATTAAGATCGGAATATCGCGAATACTCAAGAACAACACTTTCTATGCTCAATTTGAATCATCCAGATTGGTGGCACAAATTTCAAGGCAAAGTGCGAATTTCGATTAAAAGGTCGCTCGACACTACCCAAATGACGTACGATCGCGAAACAGACTACGTAGTTGCAACCAGAACATCGGTAATACCCTTAATACACTCAATTTGTCCAATTATGATTATCGTCAAAATCGACGTGCAAAACGAGGCACTCGACATACAAAATGGGGCAATCGGCACGCAAATCAAGAAAGTGTCAATCTAGACTATTTTTGACTTATTAGCACAGTTCTATCATTTTGAATTAATATAATAATGATATAATATTATTAATGTCATTATTTATTTTAAAAAAAATTAAAAAATTAAAAGTCAAAATAAAAATCCCATCGCCATTAATTAAACTACCTCGTATCACACAACTCTCCTTGGCCTATTGGTTGAGAGCTTAAGCTCCAACTAAGAGGTCCAAGGTTCGAGTCCTTGTGTATGCGTTGTGTGTGTGAGTTTGCCTTAAATGGCCTAAATGTCCCAAAAAAAAAAAAAAACTACCTCGTATCAACCGAATCTCTGCTAAATCCCTGATTTTTCGCTGAACATCCGTCATGTCGCGTAAAGTCTCACAGCTTGCCTTAGGGTGTCGTTAAAATGAAGAACAGAAGACTTCTCTAGCTCGTTTTGGTTGTCCCTCAACTTCAGCTTTCACCTGCTCTTCCCAAGTCCGTAACCTCTCTAACCTAGAGTTCTCTGCTCCTTAAAATCACAGCTCTAACTCCCCAACTCCTATTGCTTTTATCCTTCATGAAGTCCACAGTCGAACCTTCTTCCACAAGGCCAAGCAAGTCTGAATCCCATCCAATCCCTCCATTCGAACTCCACGTGAACTCTTGCTGCCATCCGCCTCTTCAATCTTCTGGCCTAAGTAAGCCAGAAAACTGCTCACTGATCACGTCCACCAACTCCACTCCGAAGGCATCATCCCTGTATTGAAGCTTTGCTATAAGCTCAAAGATGAATCCACGAAGCGTGGTCGGCCAAGAAAGAAAGCTTTTTTTTAGGCAGGAGCTGGGGAGTTATGGAGATGGGAATGGAAAGCCTGCAAATTTTGTTGCGAAGGGGCCTGGACGGTCATGGAAGATCATAGACTTGCTGGTGCCTGGAAATACACGGGATATATTACAGAAACCTAAAGAGATAGGGATACTTGGAATTGTTCAAGGGGTTGGACTTCGTTGTGAGTGAAGCTAGAAGTCATCATATAAGATTAGTACTTTCATTTTGTAATAACTGGGAAGTCTTTGGTGGGAAAGCTCAGTATGTGAAGTGAGGAAAAGAAGCTGGTCTTCATCTTACTTCTGATGATGAGTTCTTCATGGATCCAACTATAAAAGGTCACTATAAAGCTCATGTTGAGGAAATCTTTACAAGAGTTGATTATATGGAACTTTTGGGGATTCTTCAATCACAGATACTTAACATCCCATCTGTTGAAGGTGGTGAGGGTACTCAGAATGAGGTTCCTAAAAGAATTTCTGACAAAAGTCCATGGCAGACTCTGAACCAGAATAGGAATATATCTACAACCTGCAATGTTCTCAAGAAACAATTTCCCATTCCCATTTCTACCGAAACTGACAAACACGGCATGGGTAAGCTCGACAAAAGAGGAGATCCGAAACCTCTACAACCTCGCCTCATGGATAGTTTTGAGCAGGCATACCCTTCAATCATCACCACCTCAAGAGGTTGTACAAGCATGCAATGGAATATGTCCGAACTCATTCCACGTGATGCATCAGTTTGTCCATCTGCTTTGGAAGCAGCAACAAAAGTTTCTATCAACATGTATAATTGGAGCTTGGCTATACTAATGAGAGGTGAAGATCTAGATGGTGTTGCATATCAGACTGCCAAGACCTGCATTTTTGGATTGGTTAATATATGTTGTATAGCTTCACATGAAACTCCAACATTATCTATAATCCATGGCATCCGTGCTGCTATTTTTAGAAATGTTTTGACCTTCTCCATTTCAAGTTTTGAGGAAAATGAGACATGGCATTGGAAACATGGAGATTCTAAAGCTTCAAGAATCCATTGATGATTTTTATATTTTGAAGCAAGAAAGGGAAGATGATAGTGAATCTTCATTGAGCAAGTTATTCAAGTGACTAATCCTTTGAAAGCTGATGTGGTAATCCATTCACTCAAAATGCTTTTGTTCTCATAGCGATGATGCTGGTGAAGGTACTTCCAAGAAAGCAAATAAAGGATCGATCAAGAAGCATGGAAGATATGTTCAAAAAAAAAAAAAAAAAAAAGAGAGTAAAAAAAAAAGAGAGAAAATATTAAAAAAAAGGGAGATTTTTGCCTTTGCCGTCGTCACCAATCATCGCGTAGGTATAACCTCCTAAACTTCGAAAACTTGTTCTCGGCACTTACAACACGGCGAACGACCACCTATGCACCCTTTTCTCTAGCGTGGTAGGAGGAAATTCGTTGCGATGCTTGCGACGGGGCATGTAATCACAAAACTTCGTTATTGGCGTTAGCAGTGTACCAGAAAGCAAACTCATGCACGTTTTTCTCTAGCGTGGTGGGAAGGGAACCCGGTGCGACACCTATGACGAAGCAGGGTTAAATATAAAATTGTTTATTTCAAACCGGTGCCCGAAGACCCATGCACGCCTTTCTCTGGCGTGGTGGGGGAAGAAAACTATGGCCGTGGTGTCCTATGATGAAAGGGGAAGACACACAAACATAACCGTTCTAAACACCATAACATTAACACATAATTACTTTGCACAAAAAAACACATCCCAACCCAAGCTTTCGCGGGAGCCAAGGAGGCCGAGCGGAACCAAGGGGCCACGGCCTCGGGAAAGGAGCTAGCGCGAAAAACCAGCGGGAGAAGGGGCAAAAGCAAATCCAGGCCGGTTTGGACTCTAAAAAACATGAAATTTTCTCTAAACGAGGGAGACACTGTGAGACTGCCGAAATTTCGGATTAATGTAATTCCCTTGACTACATTGGGAGAATTTCCTGGTTTGAACTTTTGTACAAGAGAACAAGAGTTTGTAGAGTTGATCTTAGACTCACCTTCTGTAATCCACCTGAACAGTGGACTTGAGGAAGAATGATGCTTTTTTGGTATTTTTCATTTTTGACCTAAATAAAATCTAAATGATACTCACAAGAATAAAAAACTCACCTGGTCAAACCCAAATAAAATAAGATACCAAATAGACTGGATCTTCTTTCTAAATTCAAAAGAAGATCAATAAAGAAAATGAATACAAAAACTGCAAGAGGACTAATTGAACTTGCAAAGACTTTTTCCGGAGAAGACCCGCAGGATCTGATTTTTTCCACAAGCACACAAACATTAATTCCATAGAGCTCCCAACCCAAGGAAGTGGTAGCTATCGGCCGGACAATATTAAGTGGGACTTGTACTCGATGAACTCAAGTCTAAATGAAATTGAATAAATGAACTTGCACATAAATGAATTAAAAGTTCAAACATATACAATGAACAAAGAAGGGAACTGCGACACCTGAAAGCAGGGTCATAAGACCCATACGAGAAAACTATGAACTCAAACTACAAGAATTTTCTCTATTTGTACGACCAATGGTTTGAACTCAAGTGACTCAATGTCAGATGAAAAAAAGGTACATTGATCCTTGTAAACAAATGTGACAAGCACTAAGATGCAACAAATAAATTGAACGAACGACCATCATATACGAACTCTACAAGAACATGTAGATCAATAGAAGGATATTGCAACATCTAAGATGCAACAAATCGAACGACCATAACCAAAGGATATTGCATCGAGGTACAAGCAGGCACACTACAAGACCTTAATGCATACAAACAAAAAATGTAGTGGACTCTTACAATAGTCTCTACGAGATCAGGTGCATCGTACCTGCAAGAAGAACAAATGGTTGCAGAATGTATATGTGTGTCCTATATGCGCTATTGAGATATCCAACACAAGCAATAATGCCTGTAGATTAAGATGGCAATATCGGCGTTTGATTGTGGAAGACCTGTCTCTACAAACAAGCACAATCATCATACCATTTGAGATTGGTGAAAGGTGGATATGAAGCAAACACAATGATCCTCCTACAAGTACGTCCAGGATATTGTAGTGAACACTCTATGCAAGCAGTAATACTTGATATAGCCGCTTGTGGATAACAATAGTGGGTATATCGTGAGTGCAACGAACCCCTATGGACACAAGTACATACAACACCTACAACAGCGGTGATTGAGATGCTACGAGTACGTTGAGTATGAAGACAACTCGATGTACGGAAAAGGACACCTCCTAATAGAATGGAAGAGATGTTTGGACCAATGTTTAAAATTGCGTATTCAGGTATTGAGGCATTTTTCATTCGTGAGGCGAGGCGTAAGCTTGAAGGCGTTTTGAGGCGTAAGCCTCAAAATCAAAAGATTGCGTAAACATAAAATGATAAATTATATACTAATGAGTGAATAATATAAAACATAAAAAAGCATAAGATGTTAAATGAAATCAAAATATCCCAATAATAAGACAACATGAAATATAGTTTAATTAATGGCGATGGGAGGCGGGGTGGGCCTCAAGGCAGGCCTTAACCCACAGCGCAAGCCTCATAAAAAAAACTTGAGGTGTAAGCATCGAGGCATTTTTAACTGCAATTGTGCGAAGGCGGGCCTCAAGGTGAGCCTCATATTGCGCAATTTTAAACTAAGCTTCATGGTGTTCCAAAGTTTCTTCTTGGTCTTTTACTTAGGAAGAAAATATTTCTAGTATCCACGAACATCGGAAATAACAAGTCTACTACACTAAAGAGCTTAAATGGAGTTCTTTTCAAGGTAGTGGCCACAAAATTCAAGGACCTCCCCAGTGAATGAGAAAAGGGAGTTTACATCAGAATATTAAGCTACCTCGTTGCAACCAGGTGATAAAGTTATGTTTCACCTGTATCCCAAAAGCAGGAGATTTGTTAGTGCACTATGATTCAGTTGCAGAAAGCAATAAATAGTGCACGACAGTCTACCTGTACAAAATAATAAATAACTTGATTCAAAAGCTGCTACAATACGCCACTAGATTTGCAACCCATGCAAGCGGACATAAGGCGTTTACAAATATTTTAAAATACCCCTGCACATGCACCGTAGTTTGTATACACATAGGTACACAAAGGGGTAATTATAATAAACCTACATGGGCATCGACGAGCATGTTATTGATACACACGTGACATCTAGGGATGTTACGCGGGTGAACACATTTAAACTCGATCCTCCTAAGCAGGTAAAAAGAAGTCGATAGGGTTTAATTATAAAATACCCTTAAACACCCACATGGGCCTCAACGAGCGTGTTATTGGTAGACATGTGATGTCTAGGAAAGCTGCGTGGGTCGCTAAAACTGAATCCAATCCTTCTAAGCAAGTAAATAGGAGTAGACAGGATTCGAACCAATAAATATACGGTTGTGGCGACCGATATATTTATTTTAATACATTCATATTAGGCCTTCAAGGTCTATAATCAAGATAATTTACTAATAAAGGCATAAAACCTATGAAACTCGATCCTTTGTCGATAACTCGACAGAGTCGACAAGGTTCATCTATAAAATGCAAATATTTTTGAATAGAAATGACCCCAAATACCCTGATTATGGCCGCGTTGAATGAAAATCTCAACCAAAAGGGTTAACTCAAACTATTTCTAATGCCACCAAACTTTCACAAAATTCAAATTCCCACGAAAATATAAGTGATCTTAAAGTCACCATGATGATGGCTATGTTGAATGTTTATCTCAATCGGAGGGGTTCACAAACATTTTCAAATGCCTTTCAAGTTCCACCAAAATACCTATAAAAATTTAAAAATCCCAAAAATCCAAATATTTAAAATTGAAATTCAACCATCAAATCACTTAAAGCAAAATCCATTCATCCTCTGCAACAATTTGTCGGGTGGACATTAAAATTTACTTAAGCTCACATAGAGCTAATACATAGTCGAAAATATCTTTAGGATTTATTCTTAAACAATCTCCTACTATTAATAATGTGGTACGTGTCCTCTGACCAGAGGTTTTGCCGCCAAATGACACCGGAGGATAAACGGTTATGACCCGGGGCCCTCTGAATCGAGTGGTTTTGCCACCAAATGGCAACACGAAATATCAGTTATGGCCAGAGCCAATATGCTCCTTAGTGGCATCAAATCCTTGAGATTTGAATTAATAGGATATAATCGATAGGGCACAAAACCCTCTGTTAGCTAAGGTGGATTCAAATTTATCTACAAGGTACCCTTGGACGAAGCAACCCATAACTGCCGATAAGGATCCTTCTGTCAGGTTGGGTTGACTACCTCCTCTGACTAAGTAGACTAGGGACTATGATGATCAGGGACGACGGAACCATGAGATCTTGATTGTGTTCATCATCCATTCCCCCACCATCTGCTTTAAGTGCAAGATGATGAAATTTCCATTTTAAATGTCAAACATTTCAAATCTCTAAATGTTCCAATTCTCCAAATTCTCAAATTCTCCAACCATTCCAAATACTCATGCTTCTACTATATGCATGATACTAAATATCTATGGATACAACGTATCTGATTGACGATTAGCCTTAATCAAAAATTCTCTCTCGTTATCGGGAGGGGTACTTAATTATAGGGGCTTGCGCCTATAGGAAACCAGAACTCAGATCATAAAGTCCTCGCAAAATAAGGGCGAAATCTCTGGGTAGTGTCTTATCTACAAACCCATATGCCTTCCAAAATTTACCTCGGAACGTAATCCGTTAAAATTCCGCCAAAATAAAAAGCAAAAATTTCATGAAGGCCGGGGCCGAATTTTCAGAGCCCACAGCCGACCACTATGGGAGGTCTTTTGGGCAATGGGAGAGGATGATCGGAGAAGGGGGGGGGGGAATTAGTCGAGCCATGGGGATTAGATCATGTGAGGCAGGTGGAAGAAAGGTGGGATTCTTACCCTTGATACACTAGGGGAAATATGGAGGAATCACGACAACCACTACATTGGAGGAGAAAGAAGCTATTGGAGCGGTGGCAATGCTTGGGTGAGGAAGTTGAATATGCTGATATTCAAAGGGGAGGATGCCCAGGGTGGTTATACTGGGTGGATAGATATTTCCCGGTGAATGGATTGAGAGAGGAGTAGAAACTAACAATCGTAGGGTTATGTTTGGAAGGGAAAGCCCTTGCTTGGTTCCAATGGAGCGAGGCTAGATATCTGATCAATTCATGGGAGGAGTTTATGTATTGCTTGTTGGAACGTTTCTGAGCTATTTAAGAAGGAGACCTACACGAGCAATTCCTTGTCTTGACTCAGGAGGGGACCGACATGGAGTACAGGGAGAGATTTGAGTTGCTATTGGGGTGGTTGAGGGGAGTCTCGAAGGTGGTGTTGGATGAAAATTTCATGAAGGTCCTCAAACCCGACATACGAATGGACCTCCGATTAATGAGATAGAGGGGTTGAAGAAGCTAGCCCAAATAATGGAGGATCATAGATAAATGGGAGGATTGAGTAATCTGAGGCTCTTATAGAAGTACCTCGACTTCACTGGCATCGAGAATCCAGACAGTGTCATTTCAGCAGCGGACACCAAGAGATAAGAGTGGGGAAGTTCACCTCAGGACCAACTTCAAGTGCCTTACAGAGTCAGATGTGCAAGACAAGGGAGCGAAGGGTTTGTATTTTCGATGTGATTAGAATTATACACCAGGCCATCGGTGCAAGGACCACACACTCCAGATCTTTATGGTTTATGATGAGGAAGGGACCGACAATGAGGATCTGGTGGAAGAAGCAGAAGCTGGAGGGGAGCATCTACACCTTAATGTTGCAGAAGTCTCGATTATTTTAGTAGTCGGATTTACTCTAAATCACACCATGAAAGTGAAGGGATAGATCAAGGAGCAACCAATAGTGGTCTTGGTGGATATTGGGGCTACTCTAACTTCATCTCAAATAGAGTCGTAAACCAGTTGGGATTGAAGTTGGTGGATACACGGAGCTTTGGAATCATGATTGGAATAAGAATGGTGGAGAGGAGCAAGGGGATTTGCAAGAGGCTGGTGCTAATAGTCCAGGGCCTACAAATTATGAAGGATTTTTTTCCTTCGATTTGGGAAGTGTTGATGTGATCTTGGGGATGAAGTGGTTACAGATGGAGGGAAATAACGGTGGACCAGAAACCTTTGACGATGGAAATTCAGGTGAAGGGGAAGAAGTTGGTGTTGCGAGGAGATGCCAGCTTATGTAGAACCATAATTTCATTCAAAAGCATGGTCAAAGCGATACATGGGGCAAGGTTGGACTACTTGGTGGAGTTACAGAAAGAGGAGGAGGTTCTAGAGATAGTCCATCCAATCCTACAACAATTCAGCAAGATGTTCTCATTGCCTCAAGGCCTACCTCCAATAAGGGAGCATGAGTATGCCATCAACCTGAAAGAAGGGGTATCCACTATCAGTGCTCAATTATGTCGGTATCCACTGATTCAGAAGGATTAAATTGAGAGGCTAATCAAGAAGATGTTGGAATGGGCCTTACCTAAAACCCTAAAAGGATACAGTTCTATAACATGGCCATTGATAGAGCAACTGAAGAAGAATAGTTTCAAATGGGGCAAAGTAGCCACCCAGGCATTTGAACAACTAAAGAAAGCCATGTCAAGTGCTCTTGTGTTAGCACTACCAGATTTCAGCCAGTCGTTTATAGATGATACTGATGCATCAGGATATGGGTTGAGGGCAATCCTCATGCAAAGTCAGAGACACATTGCTTATTTCAGCCAGGTGTTAATCGCTATGGCTTGGCTGAAGTCAGTGTATGAAAGGGAGCTGATGACAATAGTATTGTCAATACATAAGTGATGTACTTACCTGTTGGGGCGTCACTTCATAGTCAAGACCGACCAAAGGAGTTTGTAGTTCCTGCTAGAACAAAGGATCATGACAGAGGAGCATTAGTAGTGGCTTTCCAAGTAATTGGGTTTTGACTTCGAGATCCAGTACAAGCCCGGGCTAAAAAATAAAGCTGCATGGGAGCCATACGAGATTGTCAGGAGATAGTTCCCATCCTTCCACCTTGAAGATAAGATACGTTTTTGGGGAGGGAGCATTGTTATGGCAGGAGGGGGTTGGGCGGAACTAGGAAGGGAGCCAAGGGGAAGGTTTGACCAGCCTTGTAGTCTCAGGAGAGCTGTCATGCATTATGGAAGGAGGAGAAATCAACAGGAGTTGTGTAGAAAGGTTTCTTAATGATGTTTATTGTGTTTAGAAAAGGTTTTAATTGTTTAGGTATAATTCCTAAATTATGTTTATGCTATTTAGGAAGGTTCTATTTGTGTTATTATGTGATAGGACTATTTAAGAGAAAGTTCTGTATAGGGTTAGTGGAGGAGATAATTGGTGTTTGCTGTAGTTTTATTTTTGAGAGTTTCCTGACGGCGTCTAGGGTTTGTGGGAGATCCGATTTATCTTTAGCATAGTAGATCATCTGTATCTTTCTTTCTTGTTGAAGAGATAATCAAATTTCAACTCTAATCTTTGAATTCCTACATTTTTCTTATTGCCTATTTGCTGTTTTTACTTTCAAAATGCATCAGAAATTTTCATGGTCTTCTCAAGTATACATCATGTCTTTGTTATGCAGTCAATTCCACATAAAATGGCATATGTTCTTCTAATTATTACAATTATCTACAGTGGTTCTGAAATTTTGGTTAAGGATTAAAACCGCATCCACGTGCAATTCAAGTCATTTGGTACTTTTGAAGAATAACAAAATTTAAGATCGTTTTCAAAATGAAATTATGATCAGCTAAGTTTGATGCGGAGGATAATTGTGATACGTATCGGTTATTATGTACCGCTCTGCCAGAAACTTGTAATATTTGGTTTGAGAATCCTTAACCAAAATTGAGGGAGAATTCCTTTAGACCAAGTGATTCACATATTTTAATAGATACAGGCATAGAAGGAATGAAGGATATTCCGAAAGTCTATCAACTTTTTTCTAAGCTTTTGTATTCATCTTATTGTTTAAGCATTTGCTAGACTCATAAAACTTATGATTCTTTAGCCTGCACATTGATGATATCTCTATTTCTAATTGATATACTTTTACTTGCCATTGATGACTACATGGCAAGCAGTTACCTTTGTTATGAACACTGTACTAGCACCAATATTTGGACGAACATTGAATCCTCAAGCTGCAACGGAAGCTGAGAAACTTCTGTCATCTTCTTTCTCAAATATTGAATCCATGTGGCTCAGTGGAGATGCAAACTTCTTATTGGGAAATCCTCATCCATCCATTGCAGATCTTAGCCTTGTCTGTGAAATTATGCAATCTGAGGTACAAATATCGATTCAATCTTAGCTATTTTCTTGAAAAAGTTTTCTAATGATAGTTGTTTGGCATTTTTTTTGTTAATATTCGCTTCTAGTGGTAGTTCATCAATACAAATTTGATTCCAACATCATTCGTAAGGTTGTTTTGATTAGTTAGACTAATTTAGGGTGATTTGAAAAGAATTTGGCTAATTAAATATTATTTATTATAATAAAGAAATTTAAGTTTTATTGGTGTTTAGTTTTGATAATCAGACATAAAATAATTAACTAATACATTAAGGGTTCGTTTGGGGCGGCTTTTTTATTGCTTTCTAAAACTCCGTTTTAGTACAAATTTTTTTATTTTTGTATTAAAACTCTGTTTTAGAAAGCAATAAAAATGCCGTCCCAAACGAAGCCTAAGATATTTTATCATTAATTATGTACGCTAATATTATGGCTAATAGAGGTTAATTAGGATTTAATTAAGATAATTAGGATTCAACAACAATATCATTAAAATATTAAATCATGAAAATTAAGTATGCGATAATTAATTAATTGATTAATAAGAGAAATTCTTAATTAATGAATTATTTAGGTTAATGAATGTTTATTTATAAATTTAATTGCTATTATCAAAATTTTAAATATTTATTATGTTAATTATACTTGGGTTGAGTCATGATTGGCCATGTTAATCAATAATTAGCTATTTTCCTTACATCACTATGGATTAATTAAGGTTTTATTTCTCTAATGAAATTCAGGGTTATATATCACCTGTATGTATTAAGCTTTAAGGTTAAGGAATATTAGAGAGATTAAAATTAAGCTTAATTTATTTAATTAAGATATTTATGACATATAAAACCTAATAAAGTGAACATAATAGAACATTTAGGACCAGCTCAATTTGATAACGCAAATCTGATCAAATAGCATATGATGAGAAAATTAAGCATATGGTCACTAAATATAATAATACTTAAAAGAATTTTAATTTGAAAGTGTATTTAAATTCAGATAAAGAAAATGGAAATCATTCCATGTAAAATCTAAAAAATTGTGTGTTAATTTTAATAAGTTAAAATATATATATATCTATATGAATTAAGGAGTGAGACTTCAAATAACAAAAGCTCCAAATAGAGTAAGATCCGAGAGACTAAATGATGCAACTAGATAACTATTGAAGTACTAGGGTTGCAAAAACTAAAATCATTCAAGTTGGGGGATGGAGAAATCTGAGCAAGGGGTATTTTTTCCTAGGAACCTTCAATAATTAGGTGAGCATGGCATAATTTTAGAGGAGACTTGTGAAAGGATACACTTGCGATCAAAAAGTTGTGGGCTCGGAAAATTTGCGCCCCGGCCTCTTTGTCAGGAGATTTTTAACGATGTTCCAGGTCAAATTTTTTAAAAGGTAGATTGACTTTGGGATAAAGCACTACCCAGAGATTTTGTTCTCATTTTGTGTGGACTTTATAATCTGGTTATATGTTTTCCATAAGTGTAAGCATCTATGGTTAATTACTCCTCCCGATGATGAGAGATCACTTTCGATTAAGGCTAGTCATGAAATACCTAGCATATAGTAGCAACATGTAATTTTTTTTAGAATTATACTATTTATTATTTTTTTATACTTAAAGCGGATTTGGGGTGGGGAGGGGGGAGATGATGATGAACCTTATCAAGATCACATGGTTCCGTCGTCCCGGGCTTCGTGGTCCCTAGTCTACTTAGTCTGAGGAGGTAGTTGACCCAATCTGACCAAAGGATCTTTGTTAGTAGCCATTGGTTGTTTCGTCTAAGGGTAACTTGTAGACTTGAGGTGGATGCTTGTTTAAGGAGACAAATTTTAGTCAACCTTAGCTAACAGAAAGCTTTATGCCTTATTGAGTGCACCCTATAATATATTACTCAAGGGGGCCTTTAACCATTGGACAACATACAAGCTTTGATCATAACCGTGATATAGTGGTGCTATTTTGTAGCAAAATCACTCGGTTAGAGGGCACATGTCACATCCCGCTAGCATGAGACCATTTGAGAATGAATAATATTGATACAATCAATTAGATATTTTGCTCTTTATGAGCTGAAGTTATTCTTAAATTTATCATTCTTTTTACTAAAGTTATTATTAAATTTATCAAATGCCCTAACAAAGATCGATCCACTGAAGTTCTTGATGACATGACTAGCATTGACAGGTCGTTTAGCCAGATGGGTAGTTATACTTTTGTAGTTTGATATCACATATGTCCCACAAAAGATAGTTAAAGGTCAAGTCTTGGCAGATTTTCTCGTTGTACATCACATACCTGTAGATTCACCATTCAATGATGACTAACCTGATGAACAAATTCTACCTATTGAAGATAAAGAAAAACTACAATTTTGTGAAATGTATATTGATGGAGCATAATCAATTAAACCTTATTAACCTCCAAACATTCCAAAGGCTTGTGCTGGTGTTGGTCTCATTTTTATAACACCTGTTGGGGGTATAATCATATACTCATTTGATTTGACTGAGCCTCGAACAAACACTAATGCTGATTATGAAGTCTTAGTTGAGGGTCTTGAGATTGCTATTTCAATAGGGATCCAAAACCTTCATATTTTTTGTGATTCACAGCTTATCATAAATCAAGTATTGGGTATTTATAAAATTAATAGACTTGAGTTAGTCTATTGTCACAAACGAGTTCTTGAACTCATGAAACAAATTCAACACATTACATTGACTTGAGTCTCCCGAGCACAAAATAGCAAGGCAGATTCTCTCGCCAAGTTAGCAAAAGAAATGGCAGGCATGAACGATGAGCTAGTGTTGATTGGAGTTCATACCCGTTGAGTGCTAGTGCCAGCAATTCTACAATCCCTATTGATAGAGGGGTCATCAAGTTCATGTCAGAATGATACAACTCAACACAAATTATTGTTGAAATCCAAAAAGATAAGTCACAAACTACTCAAGAAAAATATAACTCTGAAGAAGTATTAGACTTTTAAAAGGATGCTTTCATGATTGAAGAGCAAGATGATTGGAGACAACCTTTCATCAATTATTTCAAAGAACATAAGCTTCCATTAGAGAAATCGTTAGCTTCACCTATTAGAAAAAGAGCTTTGCGGTATGCATTTGTTAATGATACTTTTTATCGTTGATCATTCGATTAAATGTGGTTATGATGCTTGGGAATTGAAGATGCTAATAAGTTAGTAATCGAAATTTATGAAGGATTTTATATAGCACATCAGTCAGGCCCTAAAATGGCAATAAAAATAAAAAATGAGTTTTTATTAGCCCTCGATGGTGAGAGAGTGTATTGAATATGCTAAAAAGTGTCATGAACGTCAAATTAATAGTGACATTATACATCAACCATCAAACCCGTTGCACCCCACAATTACCTCTCGGTCGTTTGAATGTTAGGGTACGGATATAATTGGCGCAATTGATCTGCCATTATCAGTTGGACATCTTTTCATCTTAGCTGCAATTAAAATGTCTTGAAAGTGTCATTCTTATATTTCAAAATATTTATCTAAGCTTTTTCTTAAAAAAATCATCTATGATGAAGATAAGTATCCACCTTCACCATACATTAAAATGGGAGTAGGTCCTTGTTGACCCTTTTCCCGTAAGCCAGCAAAGCAGAACAAAGAAAACAAGAAAAAAATCAAAATAAAATCCCTTACCTCACCTGCTCGCACGTCGTAGCCGTCCCACGCACGTCGTCGCACGTCGCAGACGTCTTTGCGACACTCCTCGCACGACCTCGCGTCGTTTCATCACACGACCCTCGAGTCGTTAAAAGCCGAACGAAATGAGAGGCATGGGGTTCTGGCTCTCTGAAGCTCTCCCTCACGCTCTCGCTCTCCTCTCCGAGCTCTTACGCACGCGACCCTTGCTCTCGCTCTCTCTTCATCCTGTGATATCGGAAGTCACGACATTTTGGTCGGATCAAGAACGGGAGCTGCCGACCGTGAAGTTAACTTACTCCCTTCGCGCGCTTCTTCGCCTCCTTGAGGTCGTCCGACTTCGCTCCTTCGTCGCCTCTCCCTTCCTGTTTGATCGGAGCCAATAAGGGAGCTCGCTGGTGGTGAAGGTAATTTTCTCCCTTTCACGCTTCTTTGGACGAACCCGTAAGCAGAGGAGAGGGGGAGATTAATTTGTTGTAATTGCTATTAATTATTTTTAATTATTATTTAATTATGGTTGTAATTAATCTGTTAATTATGATTGATTTATAGTTAATAATTAATTATTAATTATAATTGTTTGATTAACTATAATTAATTTCGATTAATTATTGTTAATTATTGATTATAATTATAATTAGTTTATTAGTTATACATAATTAATAATTACTCATTAATTATTAATTATAATTATTTAATTATTATTATTATAATTAATACTAATTACAATAAAAATGAATGAAATAAAAAAAATTGCTTCTCCCGCCTCGACATCCGAGCCCCATCACCGACAGCCATCAGTTCCCGAAGTTATAATCCCTAAACTCAGGCTTCTGTCCTCGACATTCATGTTAGACCGATAGACCACCTATATACGCCTTTATTGCGCGTGGTGGGATGGGACCCCGGTCCGACACCTATGACGAGGAGGACAGTCTCCTTCCCTCGCCCTCTTACTTCGACGTGCGTGTCAAGCCGGCGGATCACCTAAGCACGCCTTTAGTGAGCGTGGTAGGAGGGAACCCGGTGCGACTCCTACGACGATGTAAGTAAGCGACCCTCGCCCTGCTTCCTCGACATGCGTACCGAACCGGCAGACCACCTAAGCACGCCTTTAGTGAGCGTGGTAAGAGGGAAACCGGTTTGACACACACGACGAGGCCAGATGAGCCTGGTGTACTCTCTTCTTTGCATGGCCGGAACAATTCATAAGTACCCTCGGGGAGGGGAAAGCAAACAACTCTTTTCTTGCAACAGGTACCAAAGACCCCATGCACGCCTTTATTGCGCGTGGTGGGAAGAAAAATTACGGTCGCGGTGTCCTCGAAAGAGGGCACCTACCATGCACGCATTTATCGCGCGTGGTGGGAAGGCTCAGTTTTCTCTTAGTTTTCCCCTAAACGGGGGAGACGCTGGGAGGCTACCAAAATTTCGAGTGAATGTACGATCACACTCGGACCTGTTTGAACTCAAAAGAACAAGAGCCTGGACTCCAAAAAACAATGACTTGTGGGCTTTTGAACTCAAAAGAACGAGCAGTGGAACTCAGATGAACTTGAACAGTGGACTTGGGAACCTAAATCAGAACCAAAATTCAAATGATTTCTAAAGGACCAAATCCAAATAAAATAAAACCAAATTGAAATCAAATTCAAATCAATTTAAACACAAAAATAAACCTGCAAATACTCCAGGAGACTTTGAATAATCATTTGAACATACATTCGGACTCAAATTCAAAGGAAGTAAGTGCGGAAGACACTAAAATGGGACAAGACTCGGACTACAAGGGACAAAGAAACAACCTTGCACACTGAGCTCAGGAGGTTGATTTGAACTGGACTCAGACTTGAGTCAGATTCGACACCAATCAAACTACAACACCTCCTACGAATGTATTCAGTATATAACACGACAAATGCAAATGCCCACAATCTACAGTAGAAGGCTCCTACGCATTCAACCTACGACCTACAAACAAGTGCAAATATACAAAAATCCACCTGAGATTGGTGAAAGGTGGATTTGGTATAGGGACAACTGCTCTTCTACAAATACATCTAGAAGGTCGTAGTGAATACAACAGTCTTCTACTAGCAAACACAAGCAACTTGTGGATAACAATAGTGGGCATCTTGTAAGCACCATCGAACCACTGTGGGCACAAGTACAAGTATCTCCTACGACAATCTCCCCAACGCCTGTTGATTGAGAATGCGACATTGGAGATCAATCGTCAAAGAGCTGCCCCTACAAGCGAGTACAATCAAACCACCCGAGATTGGTGAAAGGGTGGATATGACACAGAAACAATGGGTGTTTTACAAACATTTTTAAGAGGTCGTAGTGGATACAACGGGTCCCTGCAAATGAATACAACCTACTTGTGGATAACAACAGTGGGTACCTCGTAGGTACAACGAACCACTGTGGACACAAGTATTGATATCACCTACGACATTGGCGGTCAAGATCTTCAAGTATCTCAGGTACAAGGGCGACTCGATGTACAAAAAGTACACTTCCTGGCAGAACGGAAAGGAAGTTTGAACAAATTAGAACCAAACTTCCTAGTGTTCCAAAATCTCTTCTTAGTTCTATACTTTAGAAGAAAACAGTTATGGTACCCACAAACACCGGAAATAACAAATCCATTACACTGATGATCTTAAAAAGAGTTCTCTACAAAGCAACAAATTTCAAAATCCAGAAAATCCTTCCCCGGTAAGTGAGAAAGGGGAGTCAATGTCAAGATGAGAAAATACTTCATGACATCCAAGTAACCACGCCACCGGATCTGCAACGTTCATACATGCCGATAGAAGGCGTGTATAAGCTCTTCAAAGAAATGTTGTGCATTCAAATGACAAATACATGCACAATTACAAATGTTCCTAAATACCCTTGCACGTGCACCGTAATCTGTATACACATAGGTACATTAAAGGGGTAAATACAATCAATACCCGCATGGGCCCCGACGAGCGTGTTATTGGTATGCACGTGACGCCTAGGGATACTGCGCGTCGATAAGTGAATTCTAGTTTGAACCTGATCCTTCTATACGGATTAATATGAGTCGACAAGGTTCGAACTATCAAACAGATACACGGTTGTGGGGACCGATGTATTTGTTTCAATATATTCATATTAGGCCTTCAAAGCCTACAATCAAAAGAATTTACTAAACAAAGACATTAAGCCTACGAAACCCGATCCTTCTAAGAAGATAAATAGGAGTAGACAGGGTTCAATCTCTCGGATAAATATGCGGTTATAAATTTGACCGGAATATTTATTTTATACATTCATATTGGGCCTTCAAGACCTACAATCAAGAAAATTCACAAACAAAGGCACGAAGCATACGAAACCCGATCCCCTATCGACAAATTGATAGGGTCAATAAGGTTCAATCTACAAAGGAAAATGACACCAAACATCCCGATGATGGCTGTGTTGAATGCAGATCTCAACCGGAGGGGTTCACAAATATTTTTAAATGTCTCCCAAAAGTCCATTCCAAATATTTCCAAATGTCACCCCAAACTCTACCCACAAAATCCAAAATTCCACAAATCCTAAAATCCACATATTTAAATTTGAAATCAAACCATCAATCACTCAAAGCAAAATCCATCCACCCTCCGCAACAGTTTGCCGAGGTGGACAAATTCAAATATAACTTTAGCTCACTTAGAGCCAAATGTCTAGTCGAAAATATCACTATGATCCATTTTTAAACAGTCTCCTGCCAGTAAGGACGTGGTACGTGTCCTCTGACCGGCGGTCTAACGTCAAATGGCACCGCAGGATAAACAGTTATGACGACCCGGGGCCCTCTGAACCGAGTGGTTTGCCGCCAATGGCACCACGAAATACCGGTTATGGCCAATGCCAATATGCTCCTTATTGGCATTAAATCCTTGAGATATGAATCAATAGGATATGATTGATAGGGCACAAAGCCCTCTGTCAGCTAAGGTGGATTCAAATTTGTCCCCTTAGACAAACATTCACCCCGAGGTCTACAAGGTCCCCTTGGACGAAGCAACTCATGGCTGCCGATAAGGATCCTTCTGTCAGGTTGGGTCGACTACCTCCTCTGACTAAGTAAACCAGGGACCATGATGGCCCGGGACGAAGGAACCATGGGATCTTGATCGGGTCTATCATCCACTCCCCCACCATCCGCTTTAAGTGAAAGATTGTGGAAATTTCTATTTTAAATATAAAAGCTTCAAATTCCCAACTATTTCCAAACTTTCTAAACATTTTCAAATACCCAAATTCAAACACAATTCCCAAATCCCAACCCATTGCTGCTACTATATGCCAGATAACACGTATTCTCTACGTATCTGATCGATGACTAGCCTTAATCGAAAGTTATCTCTCGTGATCGGGAGGGGTAATTAACTATAGGGGCTTGCGCCTATAGGAAACCAGAACTCAGATCATAAAGTTCTCACAAAATGAGGGTGAAATCTCTAGGTAGTGTCTTATCTACAAACCCATCTGCCTTCCAAAATTTACCCCGGAACTTATCCGTTAAAACTCCCTCGCTGAATAAAAGAAAATCGCGCGGCGGGGAGGCTGGGGCCGAATTTTTGGAGCCCACAGTCCTCAAATATTTGACTGTATGTAATCAACAGTTCCTTTAATATTTTGTTGCCCTACACTAAACTTTATCCTAGTTTGCCTCCCCAAGTTACAATTTTCACATAAATTAATCTTGTCTACATTACCTTTGACAAAGACCCTTTATCAGAGTAAGACAATTTTAAACCCTTCTAACTAATATGACTTAGATGAAGATGCCAAAGCCTTATATACTATAATATTATTAGATATGAAGTGTGTACTTAACACTGCCGTTGCTAGGTCCCAATTACTGGATGAGAAAAACGGAAGATTGCGTTAGGTAGTCGATAGCCAGCGTAAAATTTGTCGAATAATCATGAAATTTAATTTTTAATACATTGTGTTAATGCTAGGGCGTTCGTTTGAAACGACGTGTTGTATGGCCTGAATATATGGACAAGTTTGCAAGGGCCGCTGCACCAGCGCTCGGGTGCAATGTTAAATATGCATTGGTTCCAACATCATGGATGGATGTGAGCAAAGAAACTAGTCCATGAAATTAAAATTAGGTTGAGTATTTGGAATATAGGTTCCCTTATAGATAAATTAATGAAATTAATATATATTATGATTCATGGGAAGATAAATATTCTATGCATTCAGGAAACAAAATGGATTAAAGAGAAGGCTAAGGTGATTGATAATTTGGGATTTAAACTATAGTATTTTGGTAGGAATCTTAATATAAATGGTGTAGGTGTGATTATATATAAGAGTTTAAAGGATAATATTGCAAAATTAATATAATTGTAGATAAAATTATAGTTTTAAAGATTATTTTTGATGCTAAGATTATTAATATTATAAGCATTTATACTCCTCAAGTAGGTTTTGATATGTGTTCAAAATTAAAATTTTGGAATGACCTTGAAAAATTAATATAGAAGATAACTCTTGAAAAAATGCTTTTATTGGAGGAGATTTAAATGAACAATGTTGTTAGAGAGGTAGATGATTTTAGAAGTATTCATTGTGGCTATTGCTTTGGAGTGATTAATAAAGGTGATATGATTATATTAAATTTTTCTTTAGCTTATGATTTTATAATTGCTAATATCTTATTTAAGAAAAGAGATGAGTATCTCATTACTTATAAATGGATATTATATTATGGCACTATGGGTCGGTTGAGTTACTTTTATCATATTTTTTAAGAGTTATATTTAATTGAAGGGTATGTAACTCTTGAGAAACTCTTATATTTGCATCTAATGATGGTAGATGTGAGTGTGAAGTGAAGAAGAGAGTGAGCGAACATCTATAATATTTCTCCCATTTTTCATAAGGGATTTTTTGATATGGTGCGGCTCCATAGTATTTTTTTCTCCATTTTTTGAATTTTTCCACATTAAATCATGATGTTCTTCATAATTATTTTCTTTTTCTTATTTGTTTCGCTCTTCGTACTTCCCAACAAGAAAGTGGCTAATAGCTACTACTAAAATTAAAAATTTATATTGCATGTATATAAGATTTATTCTGGTTTAAATCAGTTATTCATTTATAATTTTTCACATAAATCATTCCTATCAAAATATTTTAAATAAACCTAAACAAATCTATAAAAGAAATAAGAAATCGTTCACCTAAATTTACTCTGATCCTTACAGCCAGTGCCTCTTAGATCGTTATCTGATTCTCATGATTTGAAGTGAGATACCATCGGATTCCACATCTAGATGTGATCTAGGAGGACAAATCCCCTTTTGAATCTAGCCTCTTTGTTCTTCTTGGCAATCTTGCTCGAATCCCCTTTCCCTATCTCCTTTGAATTTGAATTCCTTCTCTCACCCGCGCGAGATGGCTATGCCATGTTTCTTACGGTTTGGTTCTTGTAGGAGTAATTAAATAGAAATCAAGCAAAAAATGCACCTGCATAGACAGCCACATAAATAAAATGATTTGTATTAAAGCAACACAAAAGCTACATATATAAAACATCAAATAAAATAAGCTTAAATACCTAATGCTTGACTCATTGATATAACACTTTTACTATTAGAGAGAGAGAGAGAGAGAGAGAGAGAGAGAGAGAGAGAGAGAGAGAGAGAGAGAGAGAGAGAGAGAGGCTTTATTTGGAAGTGGTGTTTTCTTCTAGATGTCTTATTCAAGAATTTCAAACTTGAAATTCAGATTTGAAGAGAGTGGTGGTCACTCTTGGCATAGGGGAATAAGTAGTCTTTCGAAATAATTTACAAAAGATTGGCTTTGAAATTTAAAGAGATCACGAATATAATCTTTTTATTCCAATGGGTAATTATAGATTCCCCATCAACGAGTGACCCAGTTTTCTTTTCATTCTATGCTGCTATTATATTTGTCAGAATACAGATTTATCTTTTGTGAAAAATTACAAGTTACTTTGGAGCTTTTTTTACTGCTGAGACCATCACAACTCCCTATTTCACACATTTTAACACTTTTGAATTAGCTCTGGCACGACAAAGATCGTGAGAGAATTCTTGAACCTCACCCAAAGATATTGCAGTGGGTAGAAAATGTGAAGAAGGCCACTAATCCGTATTTTGAGGATGTTCACACCGCGCTTTACAAAGCGAAGGAAATGTTGAAGGCAAAGCAGAGTAAAAGTCCTTAAACACCCGTTGAAATAGGTTAAAATGTTGCTTCTATGGAACTTTGGTGCAATAATAAATTATAGACAGGTATGAATCTACAGTTGTAGGTTCTGTTGTTCTGTGTACTGTTAACTCATGCGATGCATAACTAATTTTTATTTTCAGACATTAAATTGGTGCCTATGGTTCTTTTTTTTTTTTTTTTTAATGGTGAATTATTGCTTGCAAAAGTTTTCTTTCGATTGGAAAACGTGATTTGCATTCTTGCAAAATAATAATAAAAAAAGGGTTTTGTACTTGAAAGCCTTATAGGTGTAATTGCTGTTCTACTTGTCAGAAGGTAAAGACCAACTCTAATTTTTTTAATTAATAAATCTTTATGTTTGGGTCAAAATTTTTTTATTTGAGTATAATAATAATAATAATGATGATAATGATGTTATAATAATAATAATAATAATAATTTATTGATGTGATTTTGATTTAAATATAAATCTATTTGGGAATTGTGATATGGCCTCTTGATTGAGACAAAAAAAAAAAAAAAAAAAAAAAAAAGATCAATCAATACAAATTTTATTTTATTATTATTATTATTATTTTTTTGGGGCAGGGAGTGTCGGCCTTCGGCCACTAATCTCCCTGGTCGACCTTGCGTGCAACCCACGCCATCTACACGGGCCGACACTTAGGGCTTTCACGAGGCGCCGAGGGGATTCGAACTTGGGACCTGGCCTTTGGCCAGCCAAGTCTCCACCACCAGGCCACCCCGTGGTGGGTATACAAATTTCAGTTAGTACAAGAAATTAAGTCTAGAAAATTCTGTTCAATCAATGTCGGTCAGGTTCAAGTTAAATCAAAAAAGTTTAGGTCAATTGAATTATATGAAATTTCTCACAATTTTTTCTTGAGATCAATTGGATTTTATGAAATTATTGGAATAGCTATTTTTGATGTTAAGGTAAATATTGAAAGTTCAAGTGAGATTATTAAACTTTGTTGAACTGAGGATGTTATGCAAGAATTTTTTTTTTTCTGAATAGAGGACAAATCTATTGGAAGTATACCATTAATAATAAAATTGATAATATCTTCATATCATGGTAATCTATTTAGATGCAAAGCAAACAATTGTTCACCAGAAAAAAAATTCATTAATTTCAAGCTCAGTATATGCATGTTCTTCATTTGAAAGATGTGTAATTTGATATTCAGTTAATTTTATATCCAAAATTTATATATCAAATTCTTGTAAGAGAATAATCCACCTCACTAATTTAGATTTGCTGTCTTTATTTGTCATAAGATATTTAATAGTAGCATGATCGGTAAAAACAAATTACTTTAATTACAATCAAATAAAATATAAATTTATCTAGAAGAGAAATAATGGCAACTAATTCCTTTTTAGTGGTAATATAATTATATTTTGTAAAATTTAAGATTTTATTAGCATAAGAAATGATATGAAATTTCTTATCTTGTTTTTAACCAATAGAATGATTGCTTGCATCGCAAATAGTTATAAAAGGTAAGGACCAATCAAGAGTGGTAATTAGCTGATGTTTCAAGGTATTAAATGCTTCAAGATATGCAGTATAAAAATAAAAAAAATAACATTCTTTTCCAACAAATGCCATAAGGGTTTTTTTAATTTTTTTTAAATATCCATTATAAACCTTTTATAAATTCCAACATGCCCAAAAAAGCTCATAATTCCTTTAACAAAAGTGCGTGGGGGTAGTTTCTTTATAACTTGAATTTTTACAATGTTTACCTTTAATTATCCCTTAGAAATTTTATGCCCCTAGAGCATATCCTTGATCGCCATAAATTGATATTTCTCCCAATTTATCACTAAATTTGTATCTATATATCTTTTCAAGACGTAAGTTAAATGCTTAAGATAAGAATCAAACATAGTGCCAAAAATAATGAGGTCATCTATGAAAATTTTAATGTCATTCTCAATTAAGTTTGAAAAAGTTGTCATCATGCATCTTTGAAAGGTAGTATAAGCATTGCAAGGATCAAAAGGCGTTCTCCTGAAGGCAAATGTCCTATAAGGATTGGTGAAGGTAGTCTTATCTTGGTTCTTAGATGTTATAGAAATTTGGTTATACCCTAAATAGTCATATACAAAATAGTAGAATAAATGTCTTGCCAACCTATCTAACATCTGATCTAGGAAATGCAAAGGAAACCGATCTTTTATTGTGGCCTAATTAGCTTCCTATAATCTATGAGGATTCTCCAACTAGTGATAGTCCTAATAGGAATAAATTCTTTGTGTTTATTAGTTATTATAGTTATACCCCCATCTTAGGAACACAATGAAAGTGACTCACCCAAGCACTGTCAGAAATATGATAGACAATTCTAGCATCAATCCATTTAAGTATCAGCAATAGACCACTTAAAAGCTATATTTTCTCTTCTTATAGAAAATGATCACAAGAAAAGTTGAATTTTTAACTAAAAAGGCATACTTTAGATGGCTAGCTAAAACCTTAAGCTTTAAGTCAGAGGCTTTTTCTATAGAAGGTCTCAAAGTTCTACCCATCGATGAAGTATCTAAAGTCTCAAAAAATCTACCTAAACATTTCAATATTATCTCCAATAAATTGAACAGATTCTCCTAAGTCCTCACCATCTTTCTCAATCTCTTCTTCTATTGAATTCTTCCCTAACAATTCTTCTTTAAAGCGCTCCACTATAGTGTCTTCCAGACCAACTCTAAATAGTTTCTAATTTTTTCATAAGGGTACTTCATAGCTTTAAGAACATCAATTGTCACTTCATGATCTTGAACCCTCATAGTCAATTATCATTTATGAACATCAATCATAGCCTTTCTAATGGCTAGGAAAGTTCTTCCTAAAATAACACGTCTTCCTATCTTCTTTCATGTCAAGGATAATAAAATCAATAGGTAAAATAAACTTTTCTACCTTAATCAAAACATCTATTACCCCCTTAGGATAAGTGAAAGATTCATCAATAAACTGAAGGATAACATAGGTAGGTTCAACCTCTTTTATGTCTAATCTTCTAAAATGGATAAGGGAATATGATTGATGCTAGATCCTAAATCACATAAAGCTTTACAATATAATTTATCTTTTATTGTTATGGGAATGGCGAAGCTACCAAGATCTTTTAGTTTTTCAAAAAGTTTCTTTTCAGTGATAGCACTACATGTTCCAATTAAGGTTACAATTTTTAATTCTCATATCTTTCTTTTCTTATTTAGAATATCCTTCATAAATTTAGAATAAGTGGGCATCTGCTCTAAAGCTTCAGAGACTGGTATATTGATGGTTAACTTTTTAAACACGTTTAAGAACCTAGATAATTGCTTATCCAAAATATGTTTGATCAGCCTCTAAGGAAAGGGTGGTAGTGGTCTCTCTAATGTGTAGTATGTCATTGATATCCTCCTAAGGCTATTAATGTATTGATATCTTTCATATAAAAATGTTTCACCATAATAACTTTTGAGAAGTTACTAAGCAAGGCATTTAGCATCTAATAGAAAACTTCACAATTTATATTCTCAAATGAATAATCTCCATCTAATAGCAAGAGGCCAAAACCCCAAAAGTATTGAAAACTATATTTGGGTTAGTTTCATCTAATGATAAGGGATGACAAGCAAAGACAGTCTAGGAAGAAAATTTCTTAAAATAACAAGCACATAGAAAAATTGATTATTATTAACCTATATAATATCAACCAAGAAAGTATCAATCTCAGCAATATCATTATCCTTCACATTCACATTATACAACACAAAAAAGGATTAGAATCTTAAAATGCCTAAATTATATATTACATTTCAAAAAGATATGTGATGGGAATGATTTTAAAGAACCTTTTAAAGAAAATAGATTATAAGCTTCGCAGTTCTGTTGACTTCATTTTTATCTAAGGTCAGAACCATAAATCAAAGCTTCAATCTTCGTTTTCAATTCCTAGAATGCAACTTAAAAGATACAATATAATTCCTCAATATCCTCTTGCATGATTATTCAATCATTGACCCCCAAATAAGAAATTGATAATCAACTTTGATGGTCCTCTGATCAAGCACTAAAATACTGATAATTACCCAATGTTTGTAATTGATATGATGAATTTAAATACTAAACTCTTTAATTGCTGATAAATTTCAATCCTAAATAAATCTAAATCCAAAACCAACATAAAAGTCCAAACACGAAAAATCTAGTGTTCAAACCTAAAGCATAAAGCCTTTGGTTTTTACCCTTATTTCATGGAAAATTTTGATTTATAACCCTGATTAGAAGCTCTTGAATGGTTTTTTATCAATTGCATATTGATTAGGTATGCCCATAGTCTACCTAAACATTTTGGAGGCCTCAATCACCTTTTATACCGTAAGACCTAATGCATATTCCAAGAATACAAACCTTCAAATATTTATAACTCATATCAGTGGAAACGACATCTTGATGTAAATCACCTTGGATGTTTGTTCAAACTCATTAAGCATGTTCATAATCATCATTACATTGAGTCAAATTTATTTGAGTCCATGGTTGGCGAAGATTGACTTGAGATGATCTAGTTGGACCTATGGACCCCTTTTAAGGATAAGCCCTTCATATGCATGAATCTTTTTTAATTATCCAATACAAGACATGGATTAGTATCCTAAGCATTGAACAATCATTCATGATCATGCATAAATCATATTGAACCCTTGAATTGGCTAAGTTGACCATCATTGGTCACTTTGACCCTTAAACCCCTTTAACCCAAAACCCTAAATCATATATAGAATCCATCCTAAACCCCACCAAAACCTTCAAATATTTCCAAAACTTAAACCATACATGAATAAATACAATCAAAATCTTAGTATGCAAATGTTGACCATAATTGACAAAGAAACTTTAAACCCTAAAAACCTAAAAATTGAAGGTTTGAATTTAAACCATTATGGCTTAGTCATGCCATGACCCCAAGATAAGTTCCAACCAATTCTAAGGATCGTTTGTAGTGGATTGAACCTAAACCCAAGCCTTGCTTAAGATATCTTTCAGATATTAGAGAATAAAAACTCACTCTCTATTATAAGGAAGAGTAAATCACAAAACAGAATGAAATTCATATGATAAATGCAACAACAAGATTAAGAAAGCTTGAAAGTGATGTAATAACTTTGAACATTATTTATGTAAGATAGATTACAGTAACAAGATATAAAAGATCTCAATCATAAAATCTAGTTGTTAATTTAAGAAAAAATTTTATTTAGAAAAGAAAACTACACTACTAAAAGAAGTTAGAGGAAACAAAACAATCAACAGTCTTGATTATAATCTTTTAAAAATAAAAATACGGTATAAAATATCATTTCAGCAGTGACAAAAAAAACTAAAAGAAAAAACTAAAACATCAGAAATGAAAACATGAAAAATAATAACAAATAAAAATCAACAATTACAACTAAAAACAAAAGAAAAATAAAAAATAAAAGAAATAACATAAAACAACAACAAACAACACAACAAAAAATATTTAGTAAGCATCAAGTTTATGCATTTAAGTTAATCACATCCAATCTTGTCCTTAAGATGCTGTATGTGTCAAATGCCAGTAGTTTTGTAAAGATGTTTGCTAGTTGATTCTCAGTTGCCACATAGTGTAACTCAATGTCTCCTTTGGTAGCATGGTCCCTAATAAAGTGATGACTTATGTGATTGTGTTTAGTCCTTGAATGTTGGATAGGATTCTTAGAGATACATATGACACTAGTTTTGTTACATAGGATTGAAATTGTTCCTACGGGTAATCCTAAATCTAGAATTTATTGCATCAATCAAAAGACATGGGCCACACAACTTCCTAAGGCAATATACTCAACTTCAATAGTAGAAAGTGCAATAGAGTTTTATTTTTTATTGGACTAGGAGACTAAAGACTGTTCTATGAATTGACAAGTTTCAGAAGTGCTCTTTCTATCCACCCAACACCCTATAAAATCAGAATCATAATATCCAATAATCTCAAAAGAAGTTCTGTGTATAGGATATCAGATTCCTAAGTTTTGGGTCTCTAAGAGACATCTAATGATTCTCTTAACTACAGTCAGGTGGGATTCTTTAGGATTAGCTTAAAATCTAGCACATAAACAAACACTAAATACTATATCAAGTTAGCTAGCAGTCAAGTAAAGCTATAATCTAATCATTCATATGTACTTTTTTTGATCAATAGATTTTCTATTTGAGTCCTTATCCAACTGAATACTGGAGCTCATGGGAGTACTTATTGTCTTGGTTTTATCTATTTAATATTTCTTCAAGATGTCATTAATGTATTTTATTTGATTTAGAAAGATTCTATCATCCAGTTATCTTATGCTAAACCCCAAAAAAGTAGAACAACTCTCCCATCATACTCATCTAAAATTCCTTACTCATTATTTTTAAAAAATTTTCACATAAATTTTTTATCAGAAGATCTAAAAAGTATATCATCAACATAGATCTAAACAATGAGTATCCCATCTCCTACTTTCCTCAGAAATAAGGTGGTGTCTACGCTACAAACTCCCTCTCTAGTAAGAATGTGTTAAGTCTCTCATACCAAACTCTTGGTGCCTATTTTAATCTATATAAGACATTTTTCTAATTTATAAATATGATTTGGAAATTGGGAACTCTCAAAACCTGGGGTTGCTCTACAAACACATCCTCTTTTATCACCCCATTTAAAAAGACACTCTTGACATCCATTTAGAAAAGCTTAAATCCCTTATAATAGTCAAAGGCTATTAGCACTCTATTAGCTTCCAATCTAGCTATAGGGGCAAAGGTCTCCTAAAAATCAATCCCTTCTATTTGATTGTACCCCTTAGCTATCAATCTTGCCTTATTCCTAACCACCACACTAAAATAATTCATTTTATTCTTAAAGACCCATTTGGTTCCTACCACACTTTGATTCTTAGGTCTTTTTATCAACTCCCAAACATCATGCCTCACTAATTGGTTAAGTTCTTTTTACATAGCTAAGATTCAGAAATCTTCAGAAATGGCTTGATTGATGTTGGATTCAGTCATTGAAGTAAAGTGTGCTAGGTTCTACCATTTCCTTCCTAAGTTCATGCCTAGTTCTAATATCTTCAAAAGGGTTTCCTAAGATCAGTTCTTTAGGATGACTCGAAGAATATCTCCAATCTCTAGGCAAAGTGTGCTAGGTTCTACCCTTTCCTCCAGATTTATATTTTCTACTCCTTAGGTAATCTCACCTACTCCATTATTGTTTTGAGGCTCTACCCTTTCCTCTAAATTTTTAACTCTTTGGGTATCTCTCTTACTTCATCTTCATCCTCAACTCTAAACTTCTTAGGATCAGATTTATCAAACACTACATGAGTAGTTTCCTCAATCACTAAAGTCCTCTTGTTAAACATTCTAAAGGATTTTTACACACTTGAATATCCTAAGAACACTCCATCAAATTTTAGGTCAAATTTACTTGAGAGTGACTTCTCATTATTAAAAAGAAAAACCTTACAGCCAAAGATATGAAGGTGGGAAAGGTTGGGTGTCCTACCCTTGATGATTTGATAAGGTGTCTTATTCAGTTTGGATCTAACCTTCACCCTATTCAACAAATAACAAGCTTTATTTACCTCTTAAGCCCAAAAGTATTTTGAAGTGAATACTCAGCAAGCATGACTCTAGCAACTTCAACTAAGATTTTGTTCTTCCTTTCAGCTACCCCGTTCTACAGAGGGGTCTTAGGAGCTGTGAAGTGGTGACTAATCCTTTTATACTCATAAAAGTTTCCAAATCTCTCATTTTCAAACTCTTCACCATGGTCACTATGGATGGTCAAGATCTCACAACCTATCTTTTTCTGAATCTAAGTGGAGAATATCTAAATTCATCAAAAGACTCACTCTTATGCAACATAAATCTAATCCAAGTGAAGCTCGAGAAGTCATAGACAATCACAAATCTATGGACTTTTTCGCCTAAGCTGACAGTGCTAATGGGTCCAAATAAATCCATGTGAAGTACTTCTAAAGGTCTAGAGGTGTTAATGTCCTTAATGGAATGGAAAGAGGACTAGACTTGCTTCCCTAGTTGATAGGCATCACACATATGATACTTAGTGAACTTAAGCTTGGGGATACCTTTAACTACATCCTTTTGGGTCACTTTCCTAAAGGGTTTTCATGTTGGCTTGACACAACCTCATATGCCACAATCAAGACTCATAAGTAGCAATTTTTAAGCTAAATGAAGTAGAATATTCAATGTTATTTAAATCCAGCATATAAACATTATTAATCATTTTTCCCTAAAACATAGTGTTGTTATTTAAGCTAATGATACATGTGTTTGATAAAATATTTATGATAAAACCCTTATCGCAAAGATGACTAATGCTGAACAAGTTATGTTTCAATCCATCTACAAGCAAAATATTTTTAATCAAAAGGTTCTTAGAGTTTCCATTTATACCTGTGCCCACCACTTTCTTGGTGGTGTTGCTCCAATATTGACTTTGCCTCCAGCCCTGGCCTCTAGCGAAATAAATTGATTGGCATCTCCAGTCATGTGTTATGAGCATCCATTATATAGGTACCACATGCTCTCATGAGGTATTTGGTGAGAGTACACCTATAAAATCATCAATCGTTAGATTTTGGAACCTAAATAAGTTTGGGTCCCTTCTTATGGAAAGAAGTATGCAATCCATGTGTGTTATGATATGAATTATATAATTTGAGTCTCCACACCCAATGTGTACTATAGTGAGCAGTGCAAGTATGTGAGATGTGTCCTAACATGCGACATTAAAAACATCGAATATTAGGAAAAGGGTTTACTAATATATTCGGATGGTGATGTCTCTTCTTAAAGTTGTGTGATGCATGCAATGATGGTTTATCATTTTCAAATGCTATGAGTTTTGCTTTCAATGCTTTTATTTCATATTCATAAGCTGCCACTTCCACCTTCAACTGATGTTCATTATTATCTATTTCCCATATAAGTTCCTCTAAATTCTTAAACTCTTTTTCTAACTCAATATGCGATGACATCAAGGAATCATGTGCATTAGTTAATTCAATATGCTTCTTGTTTAATGCATGAAACTCTTCAAGTAATGAAATATGATTACTATTAAATATAGAGTGATCTTTAAGTAAAAATTCATGCTCTCTATGTAAATTTAAAAATTCTAATTTTAGGCTAGCATATAATTTCTTAAATATCTTATATAATGCATGAATTTTCTCAAAAACTTTAAGTAATTGATCGTAGGTTAGTGCACATACCTATTCTTGGTTAAACTGACAAAGATGATCATCTGCCATCAAACACAATTTTGTAGTCTCCTCCTTAGCTTCAATATCAGAGGAGTTAGATGTAGAATCTGCCTAGAATGCCTTTTGATACCGCTTCTTGTTCTTCTTGAACTTGGGTTTCTCATCACCCTTCTCCTTACCTGGATGAGCCTTAAGTTTAGGATAATCAGCTTTCACATATCCCGACTTCCTGTATTTAAAATAAACTATATCAGAAGAACTCTAAAATTTTTGCTATCCTTACCTTTGTTCCATTTCTAATGGTGCTTTTGTTTCTTCCTGAGAAAGCTTTTGAATTACCTAGTGATTAAGGAAACATCATCATTTTCAGACCCGAAAGAATCAATATCGTCAACCCTTAGCGCTATAGTTTTCTCTTTCTTTTTCTCACATGCATCAAGTTATCTTTAGTTCACTTCTTACTTGTAAGAAATGAGTGATCCAAGTAAGTTATCAATAGAATAAATATTCAAATCTTTTGATTCAGTGATTGCAGTTATCTTAATATCATAGGAAGAAGGTAAACATCTTAAAATTTAATTAACTTTTTCATAGTTAGTGAGTTTTCTTCCTAAGACATGCAATGAGGTGATAATTTATATAAAGCCAGCATACATCTCAGATATTGATCCCCTAGGTTTCATGCAAAATAGTTCATAGTCGTGAAGCAATATATTCAACCTAGATTATTTAACTTCACTTGTATATTCATATGTGATACATAATCTATCTCATATTTCCTTACTAATAGTATAAGTTGAGACACATATATAATCTTTTGATTTCAAAGTACATAAAAAATAATTTAAGCATTTTACATTAAGTTGTGCTAAATCCCTATCATAAAAAGTCCATTCAGTAAATAGAAGTTCAGTTTTTATGCCATTAATTTCACATAATGGTAGTGAATAACCTTCTTTAACAAGTATCTACATGCGTAGTCAATTGATTATAAAAATATGGATATACAATTTTTCCAAAAATCAAAAGGTATATTATTAAACAGTGTTGGTCGAGTAATAGAATACCCTTCCGCAGTATTACAATTATCGAAGTTAGCCATGGATCAAAATTTAAAATTTTTTAAAAATTAGAATTTATGAATCCTGCTCTGATACCACTTAAAAGTTTGTTAAGGATATTAAGCTCTTATGAACTAGCCCAAGGATATCCAAGAAAAAGGGGATGTGAATTGTTGTTTTAAAAATTCTCAAATAAAAATCACAATCTAAACCAAACAATCACCTACATAAAATAAAGTGTAAAAATATAATAAGAAAGAACACACCAGATTTTATAGTGGTTTGGTAAACTTGACCAATGTCCACTCACTAGAGCCTCTCCTCTGGATATTACACTAAACTCAGTGACTCTCCTTTTGCTTCTATAGTAAGGTGGAGAAGCCTTTATAAAACTCCTTTCCACCAGCTCCGGTGAGGCAGAGAACCTGATCTCCTTTTGCTTCCTCTTGAAGAAGGTAGAGAACCTTGACATCCTTTCGCTTCCTCCAGAAGTAGGTAGAGAACCTCAATCAATTGCTGAAGTAGATCTCTCTAGAACCTCCTAGGAACCATGGATGATAACTGGAGAAGACGACTCGGATTCTTGCTTGGAGCAATATTTGTGAACCCCTCACAAACTCCCCCTCATAAGATCCTCTCTCTCTGTCCCAAGCTCTCCCTCTCCTTTTCTTGGCTCTCTCACGTCAAGACAATAACAAAAGATACAATCTTGAGTAAACAAGAGATCTTATATAGAAAGGCTTCAAATTTACCCTAAATTGCAACTAATTGACAAATATCATCCAGGATGATCGATAGATTATTATATACGATCAGTACAAAATTAGCTCATTCAGTCAGAACGATCTGGGGGTTGCTTGACGATTAGAAGATTCCTTTGTTCTGATCGCATAGGACGATGAGTACATAATCTTGTATGATTA
Organism: Dendrobium huoshanense; assembly: GCA_016618105.1. Lineage (NCBI taxonomy): Eukaryota > Viridiplantae > Streptophyta > Magnoliopsida > Asparagales > Orchidaceae > Dendrobium > Dendrobium huoshanense. Next base: position 46,143,775 of record CM028343.1, on the reverse strand, counting down.
GTATAAAACCTCAAGTATCATCTAGACCATTGCTCTGCTCGGATAGACTTTACATATTGGACGATGAAAAAATAACCATCGTCCAAGATGATTCTTCGTCCTATACGATTAGTTCAAATCAACAAATATCGTCCAGCACATCATTCTTTTCATCCCAGATGATTTATGAAGAAATTAAGGTTTGTTTAACTAATCATCCCAGACGATCTGCAATCGTCTAGGATGATATAACCAATCAATCAAACTTTAATTACGTTTCTTAATCATCAGACTAATTTAGGCATAATTGTAATACATCGGCCAGGATTATGTCCTGTACGATGTTCAAAAATAATAACATGCTTAAAAGAGTTGGCAGCTTATTCTTTCTGATTTAAGCATATCGTCTAAGACAATGTGAATATTGTTCATAATGATTTGCCTAATTCGGTTGTCTTAACAGGGATGCCCTAATTAAGGTTTCTGTTTTTAACAGATCGTCTAGGACGATTTTGGATCATCCCGGACGATATGATCAAAAATAGAAAACTCTAAAATAGACAAAATTTTCCCCTTGAGTGTGTGTGTGCAAGGTTACTTAACATCAGGATCCATTTTATTACATTTGACTTATGAAAAAGGTAAAAACACTTGAAGTACACTTATAGTCTGACTCAGTCCTAATCTACCCAATCTTGAGCTGGCTTGATTTGCAATTGACCTTGTGAACCTTAAACGTTAGTAGGCAGAGCAATAGTAGAAAAAATATAAGTGTCAAAAATATTTGTTATCATCAAAATTATAATTCTTGAATCCAAATTTGCAACATTTGAGAAGCTAGGGGAGCAACATCTCCATCATTTCAAGGAGAAAAAGGAAGGAACAAGATCTCCACCATTACATGGAGAAAAAGGAGGGATTAACATCTTCACTATGTTAGTAGGCATAAGGAGGGAGACTTTTCAGGGGTAGAGGAGTTTGTAAAGTTCATTCTCATTAAATAAACCCCTTCGATCATGCACTTAAAAATTTAATAGCAAGTGTATGTTGAAGTCAAAAAGTTAATCAATGCTAGCTTTTTTAGATAGAAGAGACATTCCATTCCATTAGCTAGCATTTTTTCAATGAGAAAGAAGAATGATCATAATTATATATATATATATATATATATATATATATATATATATATATATATATATATATATATATATATATATATATTGATTAAAAGGATCTAAACAAAGAACGTCATAGTAAGGAGTTTTGGTTGCCCATACATAGCTTATAGTAGATATTGCCTTCTCACATGCAATTTTCTCTTCATAGATGGTGCATGAAAATAAACTACCACACATGCTTCTAAATTTATATTTCTGTAATCTAATAAAACATAGAGAACATCATACCATCAAAAAAATATAAAAATGGTGTTTGACTATTTATTTGAAGAAAGAAATAGATTTTTTTTCATAATCAAATATATCATACGCAAAAACACATAATCTCAAATGATAGAAATGATATTCTACAATAAATTGAAAATTGAAAATGGGTTTTGAATAAAATTTTCTATGCTCCTAAATACGTTTCTCCTATCATAGAGAACTAAAATAGAGAATATTTTATGCTAGGGTTCTATGTTCATCATAAAAGCAATTCCTTATGGTTAATTTTATCCCTTGAAAAGCTATTGAGAAAACTCTCAATTAAAGTGGTGACTAAATATGTTATAGATTTAAAATGTTTTAGATAATGTTTATAAAATAAGGGTTTTCAAAAGGTATTTGATCAAGCATAATCAATTCTTTATGGAGATTATAAACGAAAAAGTTGTATAACCTATTCTATGATTGGGCTTTAATTTTTTATTGTGGGATGAGATTTTATTTTTAAGTTGATCTTTTATTAGGCTGATTGGAATTTATTCTTGAACGATTATGAATTATGATTTAGAGTCCACCTTGGATCCTAGACCTAAGATAAATCGCCAAAGAATAATGATTCAAACATAGACAAAAGATGTGCAGGAATGCTTGCTGTGGGACTTATACATTTAAAATATTAAAAAATAGAATAAGGTTTGAACTACCAAAATACTTTAATTCCATGAATCTAAGTCTATATGATATGTAGGATTGGTAGGTTGTTATTAATTTTTGAGAATACTAGCTAAACCACCAAAATACTTTAATTCCATGAATCTAAGTCTATATGATATGTAGGATTGGTAGGTTGTTATTAATTTTTGAGAAATGGGCTTTTAATTTAAAATTTTAAATCATGGTTCATTGAATATGCTAGGGTAATTAAATGCACTTTAAATATTTTCACTAACATCTAAATCTTTTAAATGCATTTTTAAAACTATCTATGAAAGAACAAAAATCTAATGTTATAAGAGAATATGACAGCATAATGACCCTATACAAATAAGAATATGAAGCTTAGTCTAAGTTAAACCTGCATAAACAATTTTTTATAAATTTTAATTATAATTCAAATTTTATTATTTACTTTCACTATGAATATTTTATTTATTGTTAATTATATTATTTTTATTATCGTTATTATTATTATTATTATTATTTAGATTTTCTATTTTTTTAATGCTTTATTAAAAGGTTTAATGATGGTTTGACTTTGACTTAACATTTAAATATTGATTGAATTTTACTTTTATAATATTTTTATGATTATTTACAATTTAATGACTTCAAATTTTTATTTATAAAAATGTTTATGAATTATTTATACATTTTATGAATTTGGTTTATTTATAAGTGCCTTTGTACATGTAATGACTTATGGTAAAGTAATTATGCTTCCAAATGTATTCCAAGCCTCTAAAAGAATTTATCAATGAATTTTTACTAACCTTTAGCTCATTCTATGAGAGTTTGGATTCATTTTGAATTATTTATTATTTATTGAACTATTGAATTTTAAATTTCTTATGGTTTATCTATTATCTACTGCACTAATATTGGCTCCACTCCTCCTACACCTTAACAAACGAATTGTACGGCTCAACTATAAGCCGTTAATTACCTGCCATGATATCAAGACCGTATTGCGGATCAATGGTTTATGATTTTGATGATAGTAAACATTTTTAATTCTCTACGACTACCTTATGTACTGACATTTCAGGTTCACACGATCGGACTGCAATTTGGAACTAGCTCAAGATTGGGTAGACTAGGTCTGAGTCAGTTTGTATACTTTTTCCTTTATTGAGTCTATTATATTTATTGTGGCTCGTGATGCTGTGTAACGTATAAGAGTTTCTGACTGTTCCCTAGAGTTTACTGTTTTTGGTAACATTGTCCTAGACGATATTTATATCGGCCTGGACAATCTGTTCAAAAGCAGAAACCCTAATTAGGGCATCCCATTAAAGCAGCTGTCATTATGCAAAATACATTGTCCTGGATGATTTTGTATCGGCCAGGACGATAGGATCAATTCAGAAAAAATCTGCCGCCAGATCTACTTAGGAAATTCTTATTTTTGGATATCGGCCTGGTGGATCGGCCTGGACTATAAAATATCGGCCAGGACGATCCAGAATAATTTTTCCAAAATTTCTCTCGCAATTTTGGAAAGCAATTAATGGTGATTTCACCCGGGCAGATCGCAAGATCGTCCGGGCCGATTAGACATCGGCCAGCTTCATTTCAGGGCAATATTCATGACAATTTTTCTCATATTTGAACTAATCGATCAGGACGATATGCCTATCATCCTAGACGATAAAGTCGACAACTTGCATTAATGAGCTCGTTTTTAGCTCTTCTATGACATGACACTTTGTAAGTATCTTTGGCAGCCATTATAGCTTCGTTCTTGTGGGGGAAACTTGAAGAGAAAGCTCGAAAGGGAGTGAGGAACGGGTGAAGTCTGAGAGAGGGAGAAGATCCTGTGAGGGGGGACTCAAGGGAGTGTGGAGGGGGATTCCACATGGTTGCTCCGGCAGGCTTGCATCTTAATACCGTCGGATTCAAGGCTTGTCTCGAGGGAAGTTCACCAAAGAAGAAGATCTCTTTGGTGTCAAAGGACCCGACGACTCCGCCGCACCGGGAAAGGTGTAAGTGATTTTGTAAGGGCTTCTCCGCCTAGCTATGGGGGCTAAAGGAGAGACACTTAGTTTAGTGTAATACTTGGAGGGTGCCTCCAAGGAGTGGACGTAGATCAAGGTTTGACCAAACCACAATAAATTCGGTGTGTTCTTTTCTTATTATTGCTTCCACATTTAATTTTTGCATTTGTTTTGTTTGTGGTGATTTTAGTTTGTACTTTCAATTCATCATTCTCTTTATTTAGCCTTGGGCCAGTTCTATAGGGCTTAATATCCCTAACAAACTTTCAAGTGATATCAGAGCACTTTTTAGTATCATCTGAGCACTTTCAAGTGGTATCAGAGCAGGATTCATAAAATATGTTTTAAAACCTTTTGAATTTTTGATCCATGGCTAATCATAATGTTTTGGAAGGTTATTCAATCACCAGACCTCCTTTATTTGAAAATATGTCATTTGATTTTTGGAAAACTCGCATGTCTATTTTCTTGCAATCGATTGATTTTCACATGTGGCATATGATTTTAACTAGTTATTCATCATCGTCGCGTATTGTTAATAGAATTAAAACTGATATTCCTTTTAATCAATGGAACAGGGAAGAATAACTAAATGCTCAACTGAATGCAAAATTTTTAAATTATTTTTTTGTGCTTTAAATTCTGAAGATTTTATGTTAGTATCCATGTGCACTACTGGTAAGAAAGTTTGGGATAAACTACACACCATATACAAAGGCACTAGTGAAATTAAGCAGTCCAAGTTGAATATGTTAATGCATGATTTTGAGCTATTTTCTATGAAACCCTATGAGTCGTTCTTAGACATGTATACTAGATTTATTCAAATTGTAACATCATTGTATGCCTTAGGAAAAGAGTTTTCAAATTTTGAAAAGTTAACAAAATTCTTATCTGTTTACTTGAAAAATTTGATGCCAAATTTGTTGCTATTTGTGAATCAAAATATTTGAATGATTATTCTATTGATAATTTGATTGGCTCACTCATTGCCTAGAAGCAAAGTTTAGGTCAAAGACTTTTGGATGTAGGAGAAACGATTATTCTAAAAGCTAAAGATACATAAATAGATAGATTAATTGGTGACGAATGCAATGACTTGTCAAGAAAATCACAAAGCTCACCAAAGCATAAGTAAAAGTGGAAAAAAGATAAAAATGGTAAAGATTTTCATATTCCCTCTGACATTATTTGCTTTCGATGTAGAAAGCCTAGACATATGAATAATCAGTGCCCAAATTTAAAAATTCTTCCTATGAAAGAAAAGGGCAAGGCGAAGCAAAATTTAAACAGGAGAAATAATGAAATGCAAAAAATCTCATGGGAAGATCTAGTTTTTGAAGCATCAGACCAGGAGAGAGATAATGGTTAAAAACCTTTCGTGTTTTTGTGTTGTGTTTTTATTTTTTATTTTTGTATTTTAGTTTTGTTTATTCTTTGATTTTTTTTTGTGAAAGTTTTTCTCTGATCAACACACACATTCATTTTTCTAAAAATGAAAAATCTACTTCCTATTTTTTCTTGAAATCTTTGGTAAGTTGTGTTTGACTTCTCTAAAACAGTCAAAGGAAGGAAAATCATGTTTTTGACTCTCAATCTCTATTTCTTAAAAGAGGTTATTCTACTTTTGATTTAAATTCTTTTTCATCTTTTAAATTAGTCTTTGAAACTAAATTTTTTTTATCTCCCTACATTTTATTTATCGCATAGAGATCTTTTGTAAGTTGTTGAATCTAACTCATAATTTTCTTAATCAAGAATTTGTTTTATCAATAGGATGGGTTTACTTTTGTTTTTAAGACTTCAGAAATGTAGCATATTAAATAATAAAAAAATTATCCAATGATGCCAAAAATAAAAGATGCGCAATGACGCCAAATTGAAAAATATACATAAAAGTGTATCAAAAATTAAAAGATGTGCAGCGCGCCAACCAATTGTCAAGAGGTATAAAATGAGCCCACAAAGTTTAATGCTTACCATTCTTGTACTTCTTAAAAGCTTATGAAAATCCTTGATACTTTCGATACTTGAGTTTGAAAATCTTGATTCCTGATTCAACAATTCGTGCATTAATCTTATATTAGATATATTTTATGAAAGAAGTTTTAAAAAATAACTATTTCTTTCTCTAATTTATTCTTTGAATTAGATATTGAATTAAAAAGTTTTTCAGCCTTTTAAGAGAACTTGAGTTTGGATGATCAAATTCTAGATTTCTAACCTTTTCTGGGCTATACATTGTCAATCCAATTCTACTAAGTTTTTGATTAAAACTAAGAGATAACTTTCTCATTTTAAGAATATTTATTTTTTTCACTAGATCAGAAAACATTTTTGTTTTCTATTTCTTTTGGTTTTTGTTTATGCCTTCTCTCTTTTTGATAATTTCAAAGGGAGAGAACGTACTGTTGAATTTGTATCCCTTTTTTTTTTCTTTTCAAAAAATTTAAAACAACAAAAATATTTTTATCTCCTCCCTTATTTTTTTAAAAAGGTTTATCCTACTGAGGGGGAGATTAGAAGAAAATATTACTTTTTTGAAAATTCAACTTGAATTGTTTGCCATCATAAAAAAGGGGGAGATTGTTGTGGATCAATGGTTTATGATTTTGATGAAAGCAAACATTTTTATTTCTCTACGACTGCCTTATGTACTAACATTTCAGGTTCACACGATCGGACTGCAATTTGGAACCAGCTCAAGATTGGATATACTAGGTCTGAGTCAGTTTGTACCCTTATTCCTTTCTTGAGTCTATTATATTTATTGTGGCTCCTGATGCTGTGTAATGTATAAGAGTTTCTGACTGCTCCCTAGAGTTTACTGTTTTTGGTAACATCGTCCTTGATGATATTTATATCGGCCTGGACGATCTGTTCAAAAGTAGAAACCCTAATTAGGGCATCCTCATTAAAGCAGCTGTCATTATGTAAAATACGTCGTTCTAGACAATTTTGTATCGGCTAGGACGATAGGCTCAATTCAGAAAGAATCTGCTGCCAGATCTACTTAGAAAATTCTTATTTTTGGATATCAGCCTGGTAGATCGGCCTGGACTATAAAATATCGGCCAGGACGATCCAGGACAATTTTTCCAATTTTGGAAAGCAATTAATGGTGATTTCATCTGGGCCGATTAGACATCGACCAGCTTCATTTCAGGGCGATATACAGGATGATTTTCCTCATATTTGAACTAATCGGCTAGGACAATATGCCTATCGTCCTGGACGATATAGTCGGCAACTTGCATTAATGAGCTCATTTTTAGCTCTTCTATTTAAGCTATGACATGACACTTTATAAGCGTCTTTGGCAGCCATTCTAGCTTCGTTCTTGTGGGAGAAACTTGAAGAGAAAGCTTGAAAGAGAGTGAGGAACGGGTGAAGTCTGAGAGAGGGAGAAGATCCTGTGAGGGGGGACTCAAGGGAGTGTGGAGGGGGATTTCACATGGTTACTCCGGCAGGCTTGCATCTTAATACTGTCGGATTCAATGCTTGTCTCAAGGGAAGTTCACCAAAGAAGAAGATCTCTTTGGTGTCAAATGACCCGACGACTCCACCGCACCGGGGAAGGTGGAAGATATTTTGTAAGGGCTTCTCCGCCTAGCTATGGGGGCTAATGGAGAGACACTTAGTTTAGTGCAATACTTGGAGGGTGCCTCCAAGGAGTGGACGTAGGTCAAGGTTTGACCGAACCACTATAAATCCGGTGTGTTCTTTTCTTATTATTGCTTCCGCGTTTAATTTCCGCATTTGTTTTATTTGTGGTGATTTTGGTTTGTATTTTGCTTAAAGTTTCTTCTTTACCAAGTCACCACTCTCTTTATTTAGCCTAGGGCCAGTTCTATAGGGCTTAACATCCCTAATGAACTTTCAGGTGATATCAGAGCACTTTCTAGTGTCATCTGAGCACTTTTAGACCGTAGATTGTATTACTTGATCCTTTTATATAATACATCTCGGTACCTGGAGGAGGTACGCTTTTACCTCACTGTTATTCTTCTTCCCGTTTTCTGCATTTCCTCTGTATGCAGGTACCGAAGGAGAAGGCTCTCGGCGTCAACATGGTATCAGAGCATTCTACGATCTAGCCATGAACAGTGTAAGAACTGTTACTCTGCTTCTTCTTACAATGGCTGATAATGAGTCTTCTTCAACTTGTTCAGCCCTGCCGCAAACGGCAGCGACGAATGCCTCCATTCCGACAGAGCTCAAGTTCTTAATGCCAAATGTTAAAACTGTATTCAACACTCAATTAGTAGCTGATAATTATCCCATCTGGCGTCGACAGATTTATAAGCTCTTTGGTGCAAATGGATTTAGTGGATATTTAGATGGTTTCACACTGAAACCACCAAGACAACTCTCAGGGCCAAATAATACGCTAATCTCAAATCCAGCATACATTACCTGGATGTTGGTTGATCAAAACTTATCATCAGCCCATTTTCTCTACAATTTTAGCTTCTGTTTTACCATATGTTCTTGAACTCGACACCTACAAAGACATTTGGTCTACCCTAGACAAGCGCCTTCAGTCAACAAACAGGTCTCGTATTCTACAAATCAAAAATGAACTACATCAGGTTAAGATGAAGGATTATAATATGCAACAGTACTTGACCGAGCTCAAACAAAATATTGACACCATTCGAGCAGCAGGATGCTCCATCAATCCAGAGGATATAATCCTCTATACGCTCAATGGTTTACCATCTGCCTATAGTGCATTTAAAACAGCGATTCATACTAGGGCTGAACCTGTTGATCTAGATGAACTATATTCTTTACTCTGCACTGAAGAAGTTAATGTTCTTGCTGAACAATTAACTGATTTTACAAGCTAAACTGCAACAACAGATTCATCATTTGCATTAACTGCGGTCCGTAGTCACTTCCGAGGTCATGGTCGAGGGCGGTCTTCCTCCACTCAAGGAGGTCGCAGTCCAAATGTTACTGGACGTGGGGGAGGACAACGATCTCTCCCACATATTGAATGTCAAATCTGTCTTAAACCGGGCCATTCTGCTTCAAATTGTTGGCATCGAGGGAATTTCTCGTACCAACCACAGCAGCCTCAAGCACTTGTGGCTCAGGACGAACAGTCCACTGCCGACCGGTTTTTCGACACAGGAGCCTCTAATCATCTTACTTCAGATATGATGCAACTGTAGACTCCTCAACCATATACTGGACTCTCTCAAGTGCAAGTTGGCAACGACCATCAATTGCATATTGCACATTCTGGACAGGGTACCTTACCTATACCGTCCAGTAAGCTTGCACTCCCTCTCATCTTGCATGTTTCTCACATTACCCACAATCTTCTATCCGTAAATCGTCTAACTCATGATAATCCTTGCTACATTATCTTTTATTCTAATGGTTTTCTCATTAAGGATTCCATGACTCACCGGACGCTGCTTCAGGGATCATCTCAACAAGGTCTCTACCCAATTAAGCTCAAACCAACTTCTCCTCAAGGAACGACTGGTTCCTCTGCAGCTTTAGCGTCAATTAAAATGAATTCCCTCGCTTGGCATCAACGACTTGGGCATCCTTCCTCCTCCACGCACAAACTTCTCTCCACAAAACTTTCCTACAGCTCCTGTCCCACTCTATGTGATGCTTGCGCTCGAGCCAAGAGTCATAGACTGTCTTTTTCTTTGTCTGTAACTAGATCTAAGCAATGTCTAGAAATCATACATACTAATGTATGGGGGCCATCCCCTGTTTTGTCCGTGCAACACTTTAAATACTATATAGTTTTTGTTGATGATTTTACTCGATATACTTGGGTCTATCCACTTAAATGCAAATCTGATGCTTTCACTACATTTCTTCATTTTAAATGTCTTGTTGAACGACAATTTCAACTACCTATTAAAATGCTGCAATCTGATCGTGGTGGTGAATTCTTAAGCTCAAAATTTCAACAATACCTGCGCTCGGTTGGAATTTTTCATCGCCTTACCTGCTCGTATACACCACAGCAAAACAGTGTTGCTGAGCACAAACACCGTCATCTCTTGGAAACTACTCGCGCGCTCATGTATCAAGCTAACATTCCGGCTAAATATTGGGTTGATATTCTCCTCACGGCAACCTATCTAATCAATAGGTTACCCTCTACCTTACTTCATAATACTTCCCCATATCAGATGCTGTATAATTCACCTCCTACATATCATCATCTACGAATTTTTTGTTGCCTCTACTATCCTTGGCTACTAGCTCTTCACCGTCACAAATTACAACCACGTTCACTTCCATCTGTTTTCTTTGGTTACGATCTTTGTTCCAAAGGCTATCGCTGTCTCCATATCCCTACAGGCAAAATTCTTTTATCCCGGCATGTCATCTTTTATGAGCAGCACTTCCCATTCCTAGCAAGTCGCTCAACTTCCTCTGCCACGGCTCCTACTTATCCATCCTCTACACTTTATCCCCTTACTCTTGCCCCTACCCTATCTAATCACAGCTCTACTGCTCTTCAACCTCTCAATCATAATTCCACTCCAGATGCATCCTATACCCCAAATTCATCTACTGCTCCATCTACATCAATTTCTCTTACACCCGATATTCCAGCTGCTGCTTCGGTTCCAACCAGACACCATATGGTTACCCACCAATAGTCAGGACATTTGAAACCGAATAGGTCTTCAATTTACATACTATCCCTCTTCCTCTTGCCCCTACCTCTTTCACCGAAGTCAGTAAGCATTTCCACTGGCGGCAAGCTATGTCCATGGAGTTTCAGGCTCTCTTGCAATAGGGAACCTGGGTTCTAGTTGAACCCTCACCTAAGCAAAATATCTTAGGATGCAAATGGCTCTTTAAAACCAAACTAAATGCTGATGGCTCTGTCTCTAAATATAAGGCTCGGTTGGTGGCACAAGGCTTCAAACAATAGTTTGACATTGACTACACTTATACCTTTAACCCAGTGGCAAAATTTCCTACTTTCAGACTACTGCTTGTCACTGCTACCACTCGCAATTGGCCTACGTATCATATCGATGTTTCCAATGCTTTCCTTCATGGGAACTTAGATGAGCAGGTTTTCATGAAACAGCCGCAAGGTTTTCAGGATCCTCAACATCCTAACCATGATTGTCAATTACGGAAGGCAATTTATGGACTCAAGCAATCTCCAAGGCGCTGGTTTGCTACATTTTCAGCTCAACTGCTCAAACTTGGCTTCATCCCGAGCAAAAATGATCCTTCCTTATTACTATTCCATCACAACGCTGATTATATTTATCTTCTCGTGTATGTTGATGATGTGCTCATCACTGGAAACAGCTCGGAAGCCATTACCAACTTACTGGCCCAACTACATACCAGTTTTCGACTGCGCAATCTTGGGCTTGTCAAGCAGTTTCTTGATATACAGATCTCCCAGCATAAACAAACTATAAGCCGTTGATTACCTGCCATGATATCAAGACCGTAGATTGTATTACTTGATCCTTTTATATAATACATCTCGGTACCTGGAGGAGGTACGCTTTTACCTCACTGTTCTTCTTCTTCCCGTTTTCTGCATTTCCTCTGTATGCAGGTATCGAAGGAGAAGGCTCTCGGCGTCAACATTATCTTCATGTTTGACTCAAGTCTGGTTGTATATTAGAAGTTGAATTTTTAAGCAATTTTTTTAAATATTTTTTATGATTTTTAAAGTATAATGCAATTAATTAAATATTTTTTTTGATTTTGATGGAATTATTTATGAATATCTGAAGTTACACGAAACCATTTATTTTTTTCTAAGTTGCACGATAACAATTAAGGCTTATTTAAAATATGATTAGGATTTGTTATAAAACCTATGAAATAACTTCAAATCTTGATGAGACTTTCAACATTGGTTACGGATGACCTATTGTGAAATCTCAAAAAATTTGGAACCATTTGGGATAATGATTAACTTTTATTTTTTATTTAATTAAGGGGGATTTACATACTTACCACTGTATTTCATGCTACTTACATATCCAACACCTAAAACTTTAATATTACATGCCTACCATTCATATAATAAATATGAGTGTATAAAATTAAATATTAAAGATTATAGGGTGGTATGCAAGGTAAGAATGAATTATAGGAGTGGTATAATATCAATTTTACATGAGTATTAGCTATGAAATATTAATGTTATTTTACTTTTCAGAGAGGGATTTTACTTTTCATTTATTAAGCATGTTATTTTAAGTCTAATGTAAATTAATTTATATTTATAGCATATTTTTATATTTATTATTTGTTGCGTGCTAGAATATACGCGGCGGTAGAGTTTGTAAATTCGTCTTAGCGTAGCACGAGAATAGGCCTTAATGATGTTGGAATTTGGTGATCTTGGACTCGTTGGATTTGACTCGTCGAGCCGCTCGATTCGAGAATAAGCTCGTTAAAATCGGAGACCGTTTGGTAACTTAAATTGCGGTTTGAACTTTCCAACTACACTTCGGGTCCTTGATTCGGACTCATTTGGACTCAGATTGAGTTGAATTTGGTGTCGCTGGGTTCGTATTTCCGAGACGTTCAGTTTGACTGTAAGCTCGCTGAAATCGGAGTTCGGGTGCTCCTGGAATTATTTTTTGAAGTTTCAACTAGCTTTTGCCTCGATATTCGTGCCCGATCAAGCTAATTATGTGATGCCGTATCAGTTGCCCCCCTATTTTCGGACGTCAAAGCTCCAGGAGTCCGAAAATATATTCTTCAAAAATTTGTATCGGCCAAAACACAAAAAATTGCATTCAAAAAATTAAGTGTTTCTCAAAACTTGATCATAGAGGCTTCGTTGAGCTCCGAAAGTTGCAATATTGAGTCCAGAACGTCGAAAAACATGTCCGGTGACCCCAAAAATGTTGTATTTGGACTTTTCGGGACAAAATTCGAGCCTAAAACGGACCAAGCAGCCGAATCGGCCGGACCTGCCGGCTGCCAACGCCGCCGCCGGCACGGAACCGCGGCCGCCCACGCGTGCCGCGGCCACCCGCGCCTCGGCTGAACCCGCGTGTGAGCCGCGCCCACCTGAGTCCGGGTTGAACCGCGCGTGAGCCGGGCCTGCCCGCGCCTGGGTTGTTCGCGCGGCAATGCAGCTGCTGGTGCCACCGGCAGTGGCCGGCCGCTGGCTACATGCGGCCAGCCACAGTCTACGCATCATGTCCACGGATTGATGCGCTGGTTGCATCGTTTTGCGTAGTCGGTTGGCTGCACCGCCTTAGGTGGGCCCAGTAGCCAAAAATAAGTATTTTTTAGCTATTTTTGAAACAAAAAATTCCGAAAAAATCCCCAAAAATTTGGAAAATTTTTTATAAATTTGAGAATTTCGAAAATGACAGCAACTTCTCCTCATTCTCTCCAAAACCTATAAATAGGCCCCCAATTCCCTTAGAAAACTTGTACATTCTCTTTCTTCTCTCTCTGGCTCTCTAATAGTTGAGGCTTCTGCTACTTGCGAGTGGGAAATTTTCCCTGCTTGAATTAGTGCCCCTCCTCTCGTGCAGGAGTTATGGGATTTTTATTCTCCTCCCCCCAGCTTTCTGACGGTTGAGGCTTCTGCTATTTGCGAGTGAGAAATTTCCTATGCTCGAATTAGCGCCCCTCCTCTCATGCAGGAGTTACGGGATTTTTCTTCTCCTCCCCCCGGCTTTCTGACAGTTAAGGCTTCCGCTATTTGCGAGTGGGAAATTTCCCCTGCTCGAATTAGCGCCCCTACTCTCGTGCAGGAGTTACAGGATTTTTCTTCTCCTCCCCCCGGCTTTCTGACGGTTGAGGCTTCCGCTATTTACGAGTGGGAAATTTCCCCTGCTCGAATTAGCGCCCCTCCTCTCGTGCAGGAGTTACGAGATTTTTCTTCTCCCCCCTGTTCTTTGAGAGATCTGTTGAACTGCAGAAATTCGGCGTCGGGTAGAAATACGGCGTCGGGCAAAAAATTGATGAAAGTCCATTGACGGATAGAAGTCCGACGACAGGCAGAATTACGACGCCCAGTGGAAGATCGATGAAAGTTCATCGACGAGCAGAAGTCCGACGACGAGTAGAAGTCCGCTGACGAGCAGAAGTCCGACGACAGGGAGAAGTCCTACGTCGGGTAGAAGTACAACATCGGGTAGAAGACTGACGAAAGTTCGTCGACGAGCAGAAGTCCGACGACGAGTAGGAGTCCGCTTAGGAGAAGAAGTCCGACTATAGGGAGAAGTCCTACGTCGGTTAGAAGTACAACATCGGGTAGAAGACCGACAAAAGTTCGTCGACAAGCAGAAGTCCGACGATGAGTAGGAGTCCGCTGACGAGCAGAAGTCCGACGACAGGGAGAAGTCTAACATCGGGTAGAAGTTCAATGTCGGGTAGAAGATCGATGACGAGTAGGAGTCCAAAAATATTTGTTCTGAAATTTTAGACTTACTAAATTCTTTGTATAAGTGATAGATTTATCAATCACTTGCATTCTTGGAGTCTTTATAGAGAGAACATTGTTCACTCAGAATATTGTTTGATGATGTTGACCTTTGTAAAAGGGCTCGAGAGAATCCATTAAGGATGTGAGACCTATCCGAGGTTGTATGTCGGAGCCTTTGCTCGACGACGTTAACCTGTGTGGAAGAGATCGGGATAATCCACCAAATATGTGAGACCTTTCCAAGGTTATATGTCGGAGCCTTTGCTCGACGACGTTAAACTGTGTGGAAGAGGTCGGGAGAATCCACCAAGGATGTGAGACCTTTTTGAGGTTGTATGTCGGAGCCTTTGCTCGACGACGTTAACCTGTGTGGAAGAGGTTCAGGAGAATCCATCAAGGATGTGAGACCTTTCCGAGGTTGTATATCAGAGCCTTTGCTGACGACGTTAACCTGTGTGAAAGAGATCGAGAAAATGTACCAAGGATGTGAGACCTTTCCGAGGTTGTATGTCGGAGCCTTTGCTCGACAAAGTTAACCTGTGTGGAAGAGGTCGGATCAAATCCCCCTGGGATTGATCATTCGGTGATTGAGATACAATGTAGATTGTGTATTTCTCGAATCACAAAAAAAGAGTTTGAGAAGTTTTTTCTTATCTTTTCATGAGAGAAAATAATATCACAACAACATGAACATTATATTACTGCATTATCTAAAACAGTACAATAATTTCCTAGTCTGACTTGGGGAAATACAAGTTCTAACGTACTTAACACATAAGATCTACGTACGGGCACAATACAATATTAAACTTGGAAGAAGATATTAGAGATATCAAAGTGACACTCTACTCAACATAAAAGCGACAACAAGATAAGTAATATTGCTAATACAAATACACGAAGTGCGTGATCATTCAATTTCTCCAACCATTTGAATATTATTCAATGGTTGTCTTTGTTGTTGATTTTGCCCCCCAGCGGGACGAGCTTCCTCTCGGGTAGGTGGATCCATAATAAATTGTCGAAGGTAGCCCTGACAGATAAGTCTTTCAATCTCATCCTTGAGTTACTTATAGGCTTCGGTGGTGTGACCACGACTTCGATGAAAGTGATAGTACTAATCTGCATTTCCTGTGTTCGACTTCAAAGGATTCGGCCATTTCAATGTATCTTGATCTCGAACAACCATCAACACATTTGCTCGAGATGTGTTAAGTGGTGTATACTCCTTCTCCTGTCGAGGTTCCCATCGCGGTGATGGAGACCTATGAGGTAGATTATTCTTCCCTTGCTTTTTCTACTGTGAGAAAGAATTGTCTATCCAATGTACACCTTTACGCTTCCCATTGGTTTGCTCAAACTGCTTTCTGTGAGCACTTATAGCCTCATCTGCAGAGTGGATCAAGTCGGCGTATGAATGGACGGTGTCTCGCATAAGGGCCAAATAGAAGGGGCCAGGACGAAGGCCTCCAAGGAAAACCCCTCTGAGTAATTCAGGGTCTACTCCTAGAATCTGTTGAGACTCAGTGGAAAACCGCTGAAAATACTCCTTCAAAGATTCTCCCTCATTTTGGCGGATCCCGGAGAGGTGGGAAGAATCCTTAACAATTCTTCGATTGACCACAAATTAGTCGATGAATACTTTGCCAATTTGACAAATGAGGGGATCGTTCTAGGTGGAAGCGAATAAAACCACGTTCGGGCCTGTCCTTTAAGCGTGGCAGGAAAGACCTGACAGAGGAGCGCGTCCGATGCTCGTTGAATATGCATGATGGTTCTATAGTGGTCGATATGCTCATACGGTGGTTGTCCCGTCGTAGGACTCAATGTTTGGCTCTTTGAATCTGACCGGAATGGAGTGTTTAAGAATGACTTTAGTTAGAGGTGATGACTCCTGGAAGTTCCTCTGTCAGAGAGCATGCCTCACATCTCTTCGGGGGAACTCTTCCCATACCAATCTTCGTAGTTCGCGACGCAGAACATTATGAGGGAGTTCCGCAATGTGTGGTTGGGCAGAACCTTCTGGGAGATCCAAAAGAATGCGTGGCTGTCGAGTCGAGGGGGAAGGATGTGTTGAACTCACTGTATCGACAAGTTCATCTTCCTGTCGTGATTGAGGATGTCTCCTAGGTGGAGGAAGATGAATCTCTTATTGAAGATGCTCGAATTGAACATTTTCAACCCTTGGTGGATCCCGAGGGAGAAGGACCTCCTCCAATGTCGGCTATCGATCATCTCGCAGGAGTTGAAGGATCTCATTCTGAGATTCTTCCATCCCCCATTGAAAAGAGGCAGACATCAGGCGTCTGTGATTTGCAGACAGATTTTTGGATTGGTGGGAGTTGGAGCGGGAAGCTCCAATGATGCGACTGCTACGCCTGTTGACCATTGTAGCAATACTTGAAGTTGTGGGATAGTGGTTCCCACAGACGGCGCCAAACTGTTGCGTGCTAGAATATACGCGGCGGTAGAGTTTGTAAATTCATCTTAGCGTTGCATGAGTATTCAGCACACAAACCGAAAAGAGAATGAACGCCAGAGTTTTTACGTGGAAAACCCAAAAAGGGAAAAAACCACGGGGCCTCGTCCAGTTGTAAAATTTCACTAGTGTTTCTGTAAATTAAAAGAAACTGATTCGTCCCACAAATCGGGACGATCGGATTACAACTTGAAGCAAATTTACAAAGTTCTGCAAATTCTCGGCGTTTCTCGAAAATCCGGTAGAGTTCTGGCGTCTTCAGGCAACGGGAAGAGCTCCGGCGGTGGTCGAGAAGGAGCTTCTTCCTTCTCCTCCTTCTCTTCTTCTTCTCTCTCATCACTTGAGTCTCCTTTGTGTAGAATGAGGGCTCAATTTATAGTTTTTCTGGAGTGACAAAGCCCGTAAATAGACGTGAGATCATGGGCGAATTGGGAGTGGTTTGAATGGACGGCCGATATCGAATCCTTTGATCATGCACCGTTCGTTGGACATTTGAACGGCTTAATGATGTCGGAATTCAGTGATCTTGAGCTCGTTGGATTCATCTCTTCGAGCCGCTCGATTCGAATATAAGCTCGTTAAAACCGGAGACCGTTTGGTAACTCAAATTGCGGTTTGAAATTTCCAACAGTGCTTCGGGTCATTGGTTCAGACTCATTTGGACTCGGATTGAGTTGAATTTGGTGTCGTTGGGTTCGTATTTCCGAGACGCTCAGTTTGACTGTAAGCTCGCTGAAATCGGAGTTCAAGTGCTCCCGAAATTAATTTTTGAAATTTTCAACTAGCTTTTGCCTCGAGATTCGTAATTTATTGATGCCGTATCATTATTTATTTTTAAAATTCATATGCCATTTTAAGAGCTGACTTGAGAGTTTACTAATTAATAGTCCGAATGAATTCAAATAAACATGTCCCTAAGGACCTTACAAAGCCCCCATTTAATTTTGAAAGCAATTGAATTAACCTAGAATTTTATAAAAAAAAATTTAAAGATGACTGACCTAAAGCTTACAATATCTCATTAAGCTAATCTTAGTAATGGTTTGGGGTAATAATATTCACAACCTATTTCTCTATGGATTTAAATTTATTGATTTTTTAGTTTCAAGACCAAATTTGAACCCATTTTAGAGAAAGAGAATGTAATTATGCAAAGTAACACATGTAAAAATTAATTTATATAACAAATTCTAATAATTATTTGGCCTAGGAATTATTTGTATTGGATAGGGCTCATCAGTACAAATTCATAGTGGGTTTGATTGCCTGAATTGGTTTAATGGAACAGTAATTATGAACTCTTTAATTTTTGTCAAAATTTTTGATTAAAATACATAGATTAATCAATTCACAAACTCATCAACTTAGATTTCATTTGGGACGGCTTTCTTATTGCTTCTTAAAGCGGATTTTTAATAGAAGAATTAAATTTTTTTACTAAAAAGCCACTTTAAAAAGCAGAAAGAAAGACGTCCCAAAGAAAGTCTTAGTCAACCATTCTTTCGATGCAACGGCTCCGAATTGGACACTTAAAAAATATAGGTGATAGTGCCAAAGAGGCTTTAACCTCAATCATTTAATGTAAAATCTAATGATTGAGATTAAGGGGCTCAAATCTGCAGGAATATGTATTGCATAATATACAAGCTGGAAATCATATCAATCCCGTTAATTCAAGAGGAATTGATAGTTCTTATTTCATCTTCTACATCCCACAGGAAACATAAATCATTCATACAAATTCATCTTATCCTTTCATTTAACTCAATTAACCTTTATCAAATTGATCCAGTTGCTAACTCGGGTTAGTGCAACTGGTTGACCCAAGCTAGCCCATTGCTTAGGTTAGTAAAGGCAAGTATTTTAGGATATAAGCTAGCTTAATGCTCAGGTTAGTGAATTCAATTTTCTTGTCTAATTCTTTCTAATTTTTATTCTTATTTAATTTTCAATTTTAGAATTTAATTTGAATTTGAATTTTGATTTAGGGTTTAGGTTTCTTTTACTTATTTAAATTAAATTATTGAATTTATTTTAATTTTTTTATTTATTACTAATTAAATATTTATTTAAATTGATATTTTAAAAAAAATTTGTTTAATTTTTTTATCAAGTTTATTTTATTTTTAATTATATTTTTTACTTATTAAATTTAGATTTATTTCATTAATTTCTTTTAATTTGACTAATTTAAATTTAATTAATTTATTTTAATTGATTTATTTATTTATGTATACTAATTTTGTTTATTATTATTATTATTACTTTATTTTTTAAAATTTTAATTAAATTTCTTTATTATTTATTTCATCCTTATTTTAGTGGTTTGACAAAACTTTGACTTTTTGTTTTTTTATTTGGAATTTCCGAGGATTAATATTATTTTTAAATTCTTCATTATATTTAGGTTGCATGCAAGTGTTTATGATGGCCCTTGGATAGCATGGAGGTTGGATTGGATCTAATTCGATGAATTCAACATCATTCATCATAAAACATGAAGAATCAATAGCTTTGATTTTGGCTTCTAATTCTAACACCCAAATTCAGTTATAAAGCTTATTTGGCTTGATCCATGGAAATGACTCAATGGAATTGACTCAAATTGAACATAGAGCATCAATTGGACTAGAACTCTCAATCCAATTGTTATATTCAATTGAATTGAAAATTTACTTCATATTTGACCAAATCTACTAAAGAGTGTGCTTGGGATTGAAGATTGCCTCTATTTGATTCCTTGTTGATGGGAGCTTTCATTCCTTCACACTCGACTGACTCTAATGAGTAACTTCTATTCAAGTGTTGAAGGAAGAGGAGCTGTGGATTGAATCTTTGATGTTCAGTCAAAATATCTTATTGGAGCTTGGTCGAACTTTCATAAGAATCAAGTTGGAGGATTGCGTGAGATCAAGGATACACTCAATTAAGGACACACAAGGTTTACTATTGAAGAAATTTGAACCCTTATTCAATCCTTACAATTTTACATTAAAAATGAAGTCAACTCAAATACACAAGCAGAAGTAAATATCATAGATTAAAATGAATTTTATATTTTTGCTTGAAAAGAAAAATATTTTTGTCCTTTTCATTTTCAAATTTTTATTTCCTTTTAATTATTTTCTTGCTCACAGAAAACAATCCACAATTATCATAAATCTTTCATCTCAGATTTCAGCCAATTTGTAAGAAATAAAAAAGCTAATAAAAGAAACTAAGAATACGCACAATAAATTTTATAGTACTTCGATCAACTTTGGCCTTAGCTCATTCCCTAGAGTCCTCTCCGGGTATTACACTAAACATTTAGTGTCCCTCATTTAACCCACACAACATGGTGGAGAAACACTTACAAGAATCACTTTCACAAACCCCATGCGGCGGAGAACCAGAATCCTTTTCACCTTCCTAGTGAAACAAAGAACCTTAAAAGCGCTTTTAACCCTCATGCTAAAGGTAGCGAACCTAGAAGCTTATTCAACCTTTTGGTGAAGGCAGACTACCTCAATTCTTTTTCATCCTCCTGATGAAGAAAGAGAGTCTCAATCTTCAGCCTTGAAGTCTTTCTCCTAAGAGCAACCCCAAGAAATCAATAGAGCCACTAGAGGAATCAAGGTGGAAGTCTTTTGGTAGCAACCGTGTGAAATCCCCTCACACTCCATCTCACACAACTTCACCTTCTCCTTCTCTAATGTACTAAGATATCTCACAAAGCTCCCTTAGAATCTCTTTAATAGCCAAAACATTACTAAGAACCAAATAAGAGAGATTTTAAATAAGGGCTCACAAAAACCTAAAATTTCAATTTTATCACTTCTGTTTATACAGTACGATAGAGGATTGTATAATAAATTAGTTCATAAATAAGATATCATTCTGTACACTAGAAAGTCATGGGGTCAACAGTTCAAGATCTCGATACTAATCTTATAGTACGATTTGGAGATCATAGGGTATAATAAGTTCGACTATCTTAAGTTTATACAGGATGATCGACATGATGATTATAAATCATCTCTACCAATTGTACAAAAATATTGATATCGTATTGTATGATTAGTTTGAAAACTAATGTTTTATCCAAGATGATCTCCAGGATAATCAGATTTCATCTCTACGAATCGTACAATATGATTGACATTGTACAATACGATATGCCTTTTTAATTAAACCTTCATTTGATTGACTAATCATGAGAATTAATTTGAGTAAATTTTCAAATATCATACAATTTAAAATTATTTATATAGTACAAATAATATGAATTCAGGAATTAAAAATACTTACTTAAATTTGATTTGAGGCTATGGTTTTTGTTTTAAATTAATTATCTAGTTCGACATTGATCATATATACTATATGATTAGGTTAAAAATTTTAATTACAAAGTTAAATGTTATTAATGATTTTGTGAATAATTGATCATGCAATATGATTTGGATCGTATGGTATGATTAGTTCAAAAAATTAAAGATGATTTTTTCAATCCCCATTGTGTGTGTACACGATTGTCATATTAGCATACACCCTTGCATGGTGTTGACTCAAGAAATATAAAATGTTAATATATTTGTAAATGAAAGTATGAATTAGAAAATGATAAAATGCACATATTTTTATATTTGTGATGAAATGATCAAGCTATATTTTAAATACTAAAAATATGCATGAGAATTAATCGGATGGATAGTGAAAACAAATGTGTGTAAAGGATAAATCAAAAGATCAAAAATGTGGATGATAACACGTACCTAGTGGTAGTTAACTATCATGTTAAAGATGTTTTTTTTAAATGAAAAGTTTAACCATAGATAAACTTTATGGATTTACATAACAAATCATGAGTAATTGATGTGGGTGTGAATTTAATAATTATTATTTATTACGTGTTGGTTTAAGAAAGTGGTATGTTTACATATCTTAAATTTAAAATATCAAGAAACAAAGTTATAGATGAGAACAATCCAAAAGAGAAATTTAGTTTTTCTTATTTTTATTCTCTTTAACATAAGGATCTCTCGCTTTATTGTAATTAGTGATGATTAAAACAGATAAAAAAATTCATTTTAGATATAATTGGTCAACTGTGAAAAGCTGTTAGAAAATTGTGTGAATCATTCTTTTAATAAAATAGTAGTCATAAAACCTCCACGAAATGTCGTTATAGAACATTGCAATTACAGCAGGCGTACAACGATTTTAAAACCGCTGCAAGAAATTTGTGGCTGGTAAAATTGCCAGGAAAAGTCTAAGGATTCGTTTGGGACGGCTTTCTTATTGCTTCATAAATCAGCTTTGTAGTATAAAAATTAAATTTTTTACACTAAAAACTGCTTCAAGAAGCAGAAAGAAAGCCGTCCCATACGAAACCTAATTTTGTACCTTGATAGCCCTATTTTTGGTAGCTTATACTTATGAGTAATACATAGTATAAACTGCAATCTTTCGATCATCGACAATTGTTTAGAATATATTTAAAAAAATAATATTCAACAATTCTTCTGGAGGGACTCTAACATTAATGACATTTGGTACAATTTTACCAATCTGCTGTAAGCTGGATTTCAATAGAAGCACTGCTGGTGCCATTCGACATATGTTGGACAGTAATCCATTAAAAGGTTTGGTAAGGCTAATTATGATGGTAGTTTTAAAATAAAGTTAATCTTCCAAGAAATCTTATGCTTTATGTTATAATTATCTAAAATTACGCGCTTAATGACACGATTCAGTGGATTAACTAAATCCGTTCAAGCAAAGTTACTAACAATCTTCTCATTTTTATCACGCCATCTATAAAGTTGTACAATTAAATTTAGCTATTTTCATTTGGGAATTGAAGTAATGTGGTAATTTAGTATGTTGGAAATTAATTGACTACTGTTTGATTAAGCCAAATCATACATAATCTTCTTTTATTCTGCAGTATCAAAAAAGGTAAAACTCCACAATTTCATGCAAGTCCAAGATTTTCTTTTTGGTTGTTGTTTAATTAATTTACGTCATTGTTCTTCTGTAATGTTTTATCAACTAACCAGATGCAGTAAGAAAAGCCTATATCTGGCAAAACTCTTCTTTTTTCTAATTTGTTATTGCTCATCTTTTTCTGCTTTGTTTTCGTGTCATTGTTCAGAACGCCGAACGTTTCATCACATTAAAACTAGAATTATTCAGTCTGTCTGTCTCTCTCTCTCTTTCTATATATATATATATATATATATATATATATATATATATATATATATATATATATATATATATATATATATATATATATATATATATATATATATATATATATATATATATATATATATTAAAAAATGCGTTGGGGTCACTATAAAAATCACCCGCCTTCATCACAATGAATACAACTCCCCTCACAGAGTCCTGCTGCCAGCTCGCCCTAACTAGATCATCTTCCATCTGACATGAAGACTGGCACAAACTTCATTGAATCCTTGTTCAATGCAATTAATGCTATTTCAGGTATATTTTCTTGTTTGTTCCGAACCAATTAATATGCTCCAGATATGCAATTGCATTTATTAGATTCCTTCACACAGTTTCATTTCACTCTCCAGATTTCATTTCACATTTAGAAGATTAATATGCGCAATAACTTTATTGACAGGATATGGTTATCTTGCAATGCCCTTTGCCTTCGCTGCAGGTGGATGGCTGAGTTTAGCTGCTATTTTGACCGTAGCAGCCACTTGCGCGTACACAGCTTGGCTACTCAAACGCTGCATTGAAAACAATTCGTTGATCAAAACTTACCCTGCTATTGGAGAGCTAGCGTTTGGCTCCACAGGAAGAATACTGATGACCCTGCTCATGAATGTAGAACTTTACTTCACTGTCATTGGGATGTTGATCATCGAAGGAGATAATATTGAACGAATATTTCCTAGTACTAAAATTCATTTTGCTGGGTTAAATATCAAAGGGAGGCAAGCATTCGTAGTTCTTGTAACCCTAATTCTCTTGCCTACAACATGGCCAAGAAACTTGAGAGTTCTTTCTTATTTGTCGTTGGGAAGCTTTTTGGTTTCTTTCTTCATACTATCTACAGTTTTGTGGGCTGGAGCTGTTGACGGAGTTGGATTCCACGAAAGTGGCGATGTTTTTATCATGAGTGGTATGCCAACTACGTTAAGCCTTTTGGTGTTTTCTTATGGTGGCCACACAATAATGCCTACCATCTTCTCATCCATGGAAAATCCATCAAAAGTCACCATTGTAAGTTTCATCGTATTATGTTTTGATAAATTATTCTCTATCATATTTAAGAGGAATTAAACAACTTTGGTTTCATTTGGGATGACTTTTTTTGTTGCTTTTTAAACCAACTTTCTATTATAAAATTTTTTATTTTTTACTAAAAAGTTGCTTTAAGAAGCAGCAAGAAAGTCGATCGTCCCAAACGAAGCCTTTATAACATTGAAATTTTTATTCAAAACTCATCATTATTGCAGATATTTGCCATTGCATTTACAATATGCACTATTCACTATGTGCTAATGGGGATCATCGGCTACTTGATGTTTGGTGGGGCAACAAAATCAATAATAACACTCAATCTACCAAGAAACAAAATGTCTTCCAAAATAGCAACATGGACAGTCATAGTAATTCCAGTAGTCAAATATGCATTAGCTATAATGCCCGTTATTAATTCACTGGAGGAGCACTGTAAAATCACAAAAAGATTAAGCAGCATCTTGCTTAGAACATCCCTTGTGCTTAGTACTGCCATAATTGCGATTGCAGTACCATTTTTTGCTTATGTGATATCATTAACAGGATCATTAATCACCTGTGCGGCAACAATATTTCTACCTTGCTTGTGCTACATGAAGATATTTAAGTCCTCTATGAAATGGGGAGTCGAGATGCTTTTGATAATTTGCGTTATTGTAGCTGGGGCAATAGTTTCAATATTCGGAACTTATGTTTCTATAAAGGACATTATACATGACATTAATTAAGAAGCTTTTTCTTAGATTTACTACTGCGATAATTAGTTTTGTTTTTAATATTGCAGGAAGACATACTCCATAATGCAGATATTTGTGTTTATGTATACACATATCATCGAATGGCAATTTCTTCAATTTTTATAGGTCACAAGGTCGATGTTTTACAAGTCATTTAATGATTTAAATGTTTATCTAACATTTACAAGGAAGGTAGGTGACCATAAATTGCTTGAAATTCGGTTTTCTGAATGATTACATTACTACAAACTGTAGTATTAACCATGTAAAACAACATTGCATATACAAATGTCTGGTTACGGATTCAGTAATAGAGGCCGG